>JACXGI010000417.1:15877-49931 GCA_016801175.1 Esox masquinongy
TTATAAGAGGGTGTGCACACTTATGCAACCAGGTTATTGTAAGGTTTTTATTTTTCATTTTTCCCCCTCGAAGATTTCAGTTTGTTTTTCAATTGAATTGTTCACATTATAGGTCACATTAAAAGTGGAAAAAGTTCTGACATGATTTATCTTTGTCTCATTCTTTTACATCACAAAAACCTGGCATTTTCACAGGGGTCTGTAGACTTTTTATATCCACTGTAGCTGGACCATTTTTTGGCATCAAAAGTTATTTGGACACATTAACACTATGTATAGTATGTGTTAAGTTACTATTTTTAGCATACAATGAGATTATTCATAGTTTATTTGTTTTATTTCAGCAAAACATTTGGCCAGTGTTGCATGCATATTAAATAAAAAATGAATACATTTTAAAGAAAAACATAAAAGACAAAGAAAGGAAAGTATTTAGCACATTTTCTATTTTTGGTCAGGGTCAGGCGCAAGCCACAGATAATCACTTTATTGTATCAGTACAGGTGGTTGCAGATGGGTTATTAGCAGTTGTGATTAGGTGAAGATGAGTACATACACACACAATCACACAACTCTTAAATGTGTAAAAAGTTGAAACTTACGTTGTACCAGCTCTGACTCTTCTGGAGACAGCGAGAAGTAACAAAGAGAGGAGAGAACAAAACACAGTGTGAGTCAATGAGATAACGATACACCACAGGGCAAAAAATAAAAACACAGGAAGGATATGATATTAACAGACAATGTGAATGTCAGCCTCTGGGTGGGTACACCCTACCATGAACACAAGATGTAGCTGCTGTCCAACATAGTTTTATTACATTTTACTTATCAAAAAAAAATGTTTTTCAGTGTTACTGATGTGTTAATGTTTTTTTCAGAAATAGAATTGTGTGTGAATATTTGCAATTTAGATGGTGGATTTTGCTAGGGTTCGCTTCCTTTTTAATTAAAATAATTAATAATTTAAAGTTGCTGGACATGCAGTGTCTAGCAACTGCTAACGCACATTTCCTGAATAACATCCTTTTTTCAAAACTTTAAACATACAATTTCGTCTGGAAATAATTGTACACTGACACAAGGTTTGTTATTTTGGCTGTTTACCAAAAATATATTCAAGTTACAGTTAAATAATGAATATGGGCTTAAAGTGCAGTCTCTCAGCTTTAATGTGAGAGTATTCACATCCAAATTGGAGGAAAGATTTAGGAATTACAGCTCTTTAATATGTAGCCCCCTCTTTTTCAAGGGACGAAAAGTATTTGGACAGCTGACTCAAAAGCTGTTTCATGGACAGGTGTGGGCTATTTCTTCATTATTTCTTCATCAATTAAGCAGGTAAAAACGTCTAGAGCTGATTCCAGTTGTGGCATTCTCATTTGGAAGCTATTGCTGTGAAACCACAACATGCAGTCAAAGGAGTTCTCAATGCAAGTGAAACAGACCATCCTTAGGTTGCAGATAAAAAAAATCCATCAGAGAGATAGCAAGAATATTAGGAGTGGCCTAATCAACAGTTTGGTACATCCTGAGAAAAAAAGAACACACTGGTGAGCTCTGCAACACAAAAAGGCCTGGACTTCCACGGAAGACAACAGTGGTGGATGATCATAGGATCCTTTCCATGGTAAACAAAAACTCCTTTACAACATCCAACCAAGTGAAAAACACTCTCCAGGAGGTAGACATATCATTATCCAAGTATACCTTGAAGAGATGACTTCACGAGAGCAAATAAAGAGGGTTCACCACAAGGTACAAACCATTCATAAGCCTCAAGAATGGAAAGGCCAGATTAGACTTTGCCAAAGACATCTAAAAAAGCCAGCCCAGTTCTGGAACAGCATTCTTTGGACAAATGAAACTAAGATCAACCTGTACCAGAATGATGGGAGGAAAAAAGTATTGAGAAGGCTTGGAATGGCTCATGATCTGAAGCATACCACATCATCTGTAAAACACGGTAGAGGTAGTGTGATGGCATGGGCATGCATGGCTTCCAATTTCGCTGGGTCACTAGTGTTTATTGATGATGTGACAGAAGACAGAAGCAGCTGGATGAATTCTGAAGTGCATAGTGATATTTGTCTGCTCAGATTCAGCCAAATTTAGTGAAGTTGATTGGATGGGGCTTCACTTTACAGATGGACAGCGACCCAGAACATACTGTGACCCAGGAGCTTTTTAAGGCAAAGAAGTGGAATATTCTGCAATGGCCAAGTCAATCACCTGATCTCAACTAGATCGAGCATGCATTTAACTTGCTGAAAGCAAAACTTAAGGCAGAAGGATCCACGAACAAACAACAACTGAAGACAGCTGCAGTAAAGGCCTGGCAAAGCATCACAAAGGAGGAAACCCAACATTTGGTGATGTCCATGCATTCCAGACTTCAAGCAGTCATTGCCTGCAAAATGATTCTCGCCCAAAAAAAATTTTTTATTTATGATTGTGTTAATTTGTCCAATTACATTGGAGCCCCTGAAACAAGGGGACTGTGTATGAAAATCGTTGCAATTCCTAAACGTTTCATACGACATTTTTGTTCGACCCCTTGAATTAAAGCTGAAAGTCTGCACTTCAACTGCATCTCGGTTGTTTCATTTCAAATCCATTTTAGTGGCGTCCCGAGACAAAATTATGAAAGTTGTGTCAGTGTCCAAATATTTCCAGACCTAACTGTACTTCTTGAAACTCAGTTTCACACATTGTCATACCATGTACAAGAATATGGTAAAGTACAGTCTCGAATGACATAAGACATCTTCTTCCTTTCCTGTCCCTCATCTTCCTCCTCTCATTCTTTCTCTTCTTTAACTCCTCTGTCTGATGTTGTCATCCATTGTTTTAAAATTCAGGTGATCTTACCCGTGGCCCTTTTTATTCATGCCAACATTTTGATTTCTTGTTGATTAATTCTGCTTGTTAATGTTTAAACCTTCACAACTATTTGTTGAGAGTTTGATTTCAGTTTGATTATTGAACAGTGAGCAATGTTTTCTATAAGACAATGTGGTGACAATTACTTGCTTGTAGAGATTTTTAAAAAGGGGGAAATTTGTGTGATAACAGGTGAATAGTCTTTCTTCTGGAATTTAGCAAAATGGTTTTGTGTACAGTATATTGTTCAAGGAACCCATTATAGGGTGTTAGGGATTGTGAAAACCTATAATTACATACATACTGTGTTGTGTTGTCTGTGACAGCAGAGGGCAGTATGCACTTTAATTGTCAGGACCAGGCTAATGTTGTCTAAAGTTAAAGGCGTAAGAGGTGTCTTAAGTCAGCCATCTGCAAAATGTGTGTGAGTTTATATAATTGCGTGAGTCAGTGTGTGTTCATGCCATTGTGGATGTTTTTTGTAATTTGTTGACCCTACTTTACCAGAAGCTCCCTAATTGCAGAGGATAACACAGGTCTGTACTGTAAAGAGCCTTTAAACAAAAATAAATATATTCTTAATAGGCATGACAGACTAGAAATTGTAGACAGTAAAATCAAGTCATGACATCAATAAAAGATCCAATATCAAAGAAATTAATATTTGTAGTGAATTTATAGGCATTCTGTATGGGCACAGCATGGTCAACAAAACTAAGTATTTAAGAGAACCAGCATTTAAAAAACAATATTTGTGCAAATATGCCAAGAAGAATGTGACTAAGCCAAAATCAAAGTTTATTTTTTCAATTGATTGTGGGACATACATTTACATTTTATGTGATTTCATTCCTAGGTTTTCAAACTTCTCCTTCTCCTTCAAACCTCTTAGTCTCTCACAGTGCCATGAAGAAATTTCAGCCCAGTCCTCAATGCAGAACTGCTGTAACTCCCTGTAACATTTCTGTGCTTTTGAGCATGAACTACTTGTTTCAGGCTCTGTCACAACATCTCATTTGAGTTTATGTCTGGATACCCAGCGTAACACCCCAAAGAGCAAGCAGTAACAAGAAATTGATGCACAGTGGCTAGGAAAATGTCCCTAGTAGGACCGAAACCTAGAGAGACGCTGGACTCTGAGGAGTGGCCAGTCCACTGGCTGTGCCGGGTGAAGATTGTTACAGTACATTATAAGGCTGTCACGATATCAGATTTTCAGTACACGATTATCGTGGCCCAAAGAATTCACAGTAACGATATTATCGTGGTATCTATAAAAAATTAGAAGAAAAAAATTCTATCAGTCAAATTCATCATGTGTTTTTCTTTCTCTTTTTTGGCAAATGGATTATACTCAAAATGCGAGTGTTAATGGAGGAGTAGAGAGTCTGTAACCATAACTGTACAAATAAAAAAATAAAAGCGTACATAAGAACAATTACACTTAATGGATAGTGAAAAGGCAACCAGATTAACTGATATGCAAAAGATCCACAAGGCCTAAAACTGAGATGAGTTTTTGGAAAAATACAAAACATTTTCGCCTAGTGAATAGGCTATGAAAAGGCGTTAATTCAAATGCTCGTGTATAGGTCCAGACTCGTAGTTTAAGCACATGTCCATTAATAAGCTATGGAAAAACCGAGAGGAGTTTTTGGAAAAATACAACATCCTTTTTTTACATGTGAATTGGCTACATAAACGGTGCGTATTTGCAGATCTCTTCCGGGGGTTCTAATGGGTCTAACGAGTTGATTGCAACGCCAGTGCATAGGTCCAGTCTCCTTGTTTAAGCACATGCATCATTTGTCTATAGGTGACAGGCATAAGGTATTGAAAAACTGAGAGGTGTTTTTGGAAAAATACAACTTCAGTTTCACCTAGTGAATACGATATTATCATGTGTATTATTAATATTATATCAATATTACATTTTTTAAATATCACAGTTATCATCAATACCGGTATATTGTGACACCCCTAGTACATTACCTTTTAAAGTTATGATGTAGCAAAGCATCCCCAAACCACGACACTGACATCACCATGCTTGACCGTTGGTACGAGTTTCTTAATGTGCAGTGGTCCCTTAATGCAGTCATTGAGAAGGTTGTCTTCAATAAACTCAGCAATTTTGTGAATGGTCTCTTAGACAAATTTCAGTCAGGCTTCCGACCTCACCACAGTACTGAAACGGCCCTGATAAAAGTTTTAAATGATATATGGCCGAATACTGATTCCTATAAAATAACAGTTCTGGTTCTATTAGATCTCATTACCGCATTTGACACTGTAGATCATAGATCACTTATAGATAGGCTGCAAAATTGGGTAGGACTCTCCGGGACAGTCCTTAATTGGTTCAGATCTTATCTAGATGGCCGGAGTTACTTAGTCACCATTGGTAATCATGAATCTGATAGGGTGGCTATGACATGCGGAGTTCCCCAGGGATCAGTTCTTAGACCGCTTCTGTTCAATCTCTAATAAATATATATATATATATATTTATATATATATAGCTCCTGAAAAAATTAAGACACCACTGCACCTTTTTCTTTCCTTTCCAAAAAAGTTGAAAAGGAAGGTTTTGAGTGAGGAACAGAAGGGTTAAAATTAAGAGACCATTGCAAATTGAACGCTTCTGTTCCTCACTCAAAACTTTCTGTATATATATATATATACATGCACTTTTGGAAGACGACAAGCCAGTGGAGGCATGTATATATATATATTTATATATACTGATGAGCCAAAACATTATAACCACCTGCCTAATATGCTGTTGGTGCGCCATGTGCTGCCAAAACAGCACCGCCCCGCTGCATGGACTCTAGAAGACCCCTGAAGGTGCCCTGTGGTATCTGGCACCAAGAAACAGCAGATCCACCGTGTATTGATCCAGCCACCGTGGATCAGTCCAGCCCATCCCACAGATGCTCAATTGGATTGAGATCTGGGGAATTTGGAGGCCAAGGCAACACCTTAAACAATTCATCATGTTCCTCAAACAGTTCCTGTACAATTTGTGCCGTGTGGCAGAGTGCATTATCCTGCTGAAAGAGGCCACTGCCATCAGGGAATACCATTGCCATGAAGGGATGTACCTGGGTCTGCAATGATGTTTAGGTAGATGGCACGTGTTAAATTGACGTCCACATAAATGCCCGGTCACAGAGTTTCCCATCAGAATATTGCCCAGAGCATCACACTCCCTCCACTGGCTTGTCGTCTTCCCACAGTGCATCCGGGTGCCATCACTTCCCCAGGTCAACGGCGCACACGTACACAGCTGTCCACATGATGTGAAAGAAAACAGGACTCATCGTACTAGATGTCCTTCTTCCACTGCTCCAAGGTCTAGTTGGGACGCTCATGTGCCCATTGTAGGCATTTTCAACGGTGGACAAGGGTCATCCTGGGTACTCTGACCGGTCTGCAGCAGGGTACGATGCATTGTGTGTTGTGACACATTCCTCCCGTAACCATCATTAACATTCTCCGTGATTTGTGCCACAGTAGACCTTCTGTCAGTTCAGACCAGATGAGATAACCTTTGTTGCCCTCACATATCAATGAGCCTTGGGCGCCCAACACCCTATTGCCAGTTTGTGGTTTGTCCCTCCTTGGACCACTGTTGGTAGGTACTCACCAATGCTGACTGGGAGCACCCCACAAGCCTGGCTGTTTCAGAGATGCTCTGACTCGGTTGTCTGGACATAACTATTTGGCCCTTGTCAAAGTCGCTCAGGCCTTTTCTCCTGCATCCAACACATTACCTACGATAACCGGTCAATCGCTTACCATCTGATCTACCCAGACCTTGACATTGTAACGTCTCGGGATGTTTTCGTGTTTCATTCTGTGTCTTTTGTTTTTTCATGCTAGTAGGTTGTATTTCTATGCTTGGTTTGCCTCCCATTGCTCCTGATTATGTCCACCAGTTGGCCCTCTAGCACTCCCTATTTATTCTGTTCACTCTGTCTTTTACTTTGTCTGGATTGCTGGATCTGGATTGTTGGGATTATTGACCTATTGCTTGCCTTTTGGACCTCTGATTCAGCCTGACCCCTTTGATAACTTAGCCCTCCAGTAAAGCTACTGTGCTCTGTGCATTAACCATTTCCCTCTCCTTGAGTGCGTTCGTTACAGAATACCTCACCTGCACCAAAATGGATTCAGCAGAGCTGCAGCAGCGACTGGCCAAGCAGGACGAGCGTTTGGAGACCCTGTACCAGCACCTCCGCCAGTTGGCCCCCGCTCCGCCAGTACCAGCCACCGCAAGTATATCCCACTCTACACCGTCCGCCTCACTGCCCAACAAATATGATGGTTCTCTTGGGGGATGTCGGGGATTTCTTATGCAGTGTCAACTGTATATAGACCATCACCCCGCTGCCTTTACTACTGATAAGGACAAGGTGGACTTTATATTATCCCTTCTTACAGGCAAAGCCCTGGACTGGGCCACTGCGCTATGGACCGCTCAGTGCCCGGAGCTTTCTTCCGAACCTTGGTTCCTGGCTCATTTTAGGGAGGTCTTTGACCATACGGTCTCGGGCCGTAGCACTGGGGACCTGCTGTGTGAGTTGCAACAAGGCCGTCGCTCCACCTCGAATTCCGTACCCTGGCAGCAGGCAGTGGATGGAGCGAGACTGCCCTCCTTACCATCTACAGGAGAGGCCTAAACCGTGACCTACAGGCCGAACTATCCTGCAGGGGAGACGTCACTGAGTTGCATCAATTCATCCGCATGTCATTGACCGTTGACAATCTCCTGGTGGAGCGCAGACGAGGGCTTCCACCAAGAGTCTCCAACCCCTCCACTCTGGCTCCAGCTCCCGCTCCATCACAGTACACAGACCCTGAACCCATGCACTCGTGCCCCTCTCACACCCGAAGAATTTGGAGGTTCCGTGAACGCCTGTGCCTTTATTTCGGTGACAGTAAGCATCCACTCTGCAGATCCGGAACAAGACCCTCTACTGTACCCCAGGTGGGAGTCTCTTTTCTTTCAAACATTACCCAAAAGCCATTGTACCTACCCGCAATGTTAAGAGTAAGGGGGGGTCATTCAGTTTGTGCATGGGTTGGTGGATTTGGGGGCCGCAGGGAATTTTATTGACCACTCTTAAGTACACCGGCTGGGCATAAATGTCATCCTTATCGACCCTCCCCTTAGAATTAACGGCCTGGATGGAAAACCCTTGGGAACCGGTCAAGTAACCCACATGACTGAGAAGATCAACTTTCAGATCAGCGTCCTACATTCTGAACCCATTTAATTACTCATCCTAACTGAATAACTCATACTCGGCCACCCTTGGTTAAGCCTGCACGACCCCACCATCTCCTGGCGTAAGGGGGAACTTGTGGCTTGGCCCTCCACCTGACCATTGTGCCTGAATTACCTGCAGAGCCACGTCTGTAGAAGACCCTACTTTGGCTGACCACACGCCCATTCCCCCCGAATATTCCCCATTTGAGGATGTGTTTAGCAAAAGGAAAGCATCTAGCTTGCCTCCTTATCGCCCCGGGGATTGTGTGATCGACCTCCTGCCCGGGGTGTCACCTCCCAAGGGGAGGATTTACCCACTGTCTATCCCTGAAAACAAAGCAATGGAAAAATACATTGAGGAAGCGCTTGACCAGGGTTACATATGTCCCTCCAGCTCCCCGGCTGCATCCAGCTTTTTCTTTGTGGGCAAAAAAGATGGGGGGTCTTCGCCCGTTTATAGATTACAGAGCCCTTAATGACATCACCATAAAAAACATATTTCCCCTTCCTCTGATCCCAGCCGCTTTAGGGCAAGTAGGTCAGGCCACTATCTACACCAAACTGGACCTATGTAGTGCTTATAATCTGATCCACATTCGCGAGGGGGACGAGTGGAAAACATTTTTTATCATTGCTCGTGGTCATTATGAAAACCTGGTCATGCCCTACGGTCTCATTAATGCCCCAGCAGTATTTCAATCCTTCATGAACGAGGTATTCCACGACATGCAACACTGCAACGCTTTTTGGGATTCTCAAATTTCTACCGTCGGTTCATCCGCAATTTCTGCACCACGGCTGCACCACAGCAGCCCCACTCACGGCGATGACCAGCCAAAATGGGCGTTCCCTGCAACCTAGACTGAGTTCTTTTTGAAGGCCAGACTAGAGGATCAATAGGCAAGTAAAAGCCAAAAGAAATGATTACTTTTATCGGGTTTAGTATGTCATACTGAAAAAAAAAATGAAACAGAAAATGAGAAGTTAACAAAATGGGAGAAAAATAGAGGGGAAAAGGCTATGTTTTATGTGCACGTGTAATTACAACACTAAGCTACATAAGGATTCACGTTCCAGTAGTGCCAAGCCATGTAGTGAAGCGTTTTCATTTCATTCAGTTTTGGACTGAGAAGTCCATTGTAACCTACTATCCTACTACTTTCAAAACTCTAGGTTTTGGTTTAAGATGGGTCAAGATTGGTTTATTGGGCTTCTACTCTCTCTGGGATTTGAGATTGGTTACTGGGTTTTCAGATTGGTTTACTGGGCTTCTACTCTCTCTGTACTGCTGCTTGCTGTTTACAGTTATATGAACAGCCTCATTGATTGGTGACAGTGTGAGAGTGAGCAGAGCGACCATCACAGCAAGTGGCACGGCACTTAGTCTTGCCGCCAGCCAGGATCCTCTGCAGAGAGGTTGCTCTCTCCCTGCCTGCTTGCAGGTTATCTGTATTGCATTAGACTGGTGTGACAAAACTCATATTGCCTGGTTGACTGCCCCACAGTTCCAGGGTCATGTGACTTCGGTAAACTGCAGGTCTCACGTGGGGCCTGGGAGGGCTGGCAGTCTGCCATACCACAGGCCTAACTGGGTGTGCTTTGAAATGTGCTGGACACAGACTGACCAACAACTTAACTGTCAATGTCACTTAGATTTTACAAACACTGCCTCCTCAGTGGCTCGCAGTAGTTGGAATGAAAAGGAAAATGAATGACCAGGAAACCCATACGGAAAATAAATACAATTTTGCAATGCAAAATGCATGTAGAATGTATGTCCAATACATTTAACTTTATTCAAAATAAATTTCAGGTATCAAAATGCATTTCACCTTTTATTCTGAAATGTTTGTCAAAATGTATAAATACATTTCAATTTTGTTCAAATGTATTTCAAAACAGTTCATCTTCACAGTCCAAAATAACATTCATATAAGACTTGTTATATTTTATCATTTCACAGCAGACCTGAACATAAAAAACAATACTTTCGAAATGTTCATCATTAGTGATGACATCACTTTTAGGTGTTGAAATACCCCCATCAGCCATAACATTATGACCACTGACAGGTGAAGTGAATAACACTGATAATCTCGTTATCATGGCACCTGGGTGGGATATATTAGGCAGCAAGTGAACATTCTGTCCTCAAAGTTGATGTGTTACAAACAGGAAAAATGGGCAAGCGTAATGATCTGAGTTACTTTGACAAGGGCCAAATTGTAATGGCTAGACGACTGGGTCAGAGCATCTCCATACTGCAGACCTTGTGGGGTGTTCCCGGTCTGTTGTACCTATCAAAAGTGGTCCAAGGACACTGGCGACGGGGTCATGGGCGGCCAAGGCTCATTGATGCATGTGGGGAGCGAAGGCTGGCCCGTGTGGTCTGATCCAACAGAAGAGCTACTGTAGCTCAAATTGCTGAAAAGGTTAATGCTGGTACTGATAGAAAGGTGTCAGAACACACAGTGCTTCACAATTTGTTGCGTATGGGGCTGTGTAGCCGCAGACCAATCAGGGTGCCCATGCTGACCCCTGTCCACTGCTGAAAGTGCCTACAATGGGCACGTGAGCATCAGAATTGGACCACGGAGCAATGGAAGAAGGTGGCTTGGTCTGATGAATCACCTTTTTATTTTACATCACATGGATGGCCGGATGCATGTGTGTCGCTTTCCTGGAGAACACATGGCACCAGGATGCACTATGGGAAGAAGTCAAGCCGGCAGAGGCAGTGTGATGCTTTGGGAAATGTTCTGCTGGGAAACCTTGGGTCCTGCCATTCATGTGGATGTTACTTTGACACGTACCACCTACCTGAGCATGGTTGCAGACCATGTGCACCCTTTCATGGCAATGGTATTCCCTGATGGCATTGGATTCTTTCAGCAGGATAATGTGCCCTGCCACAAAGCAAAAATGGTTCAGGAATGGTTTGAGGAACACAACAACGAGTTCAGGGTGTTGACTTGGCCTCCAAATTCCCCTGATCTCAATCCAATCGAGCATCTCTGGGATGTGCTGGACAAACAGGTCCGATCCATGGAGGCTAAGTCAACACCCTGAACACAACAACGAGTTCAGGGTGTTGACTTGGCCTCCAAATTCCCCTGATCTCAATCCAATCGAGCATCTCTGGGATGTGCTGGACAAACAGGTCCGATCCATGGAGGCCCCACCTTGCAACTTATAGGACTTAAAGGATCTGCTGCTAATGTCTTGGTGCCAGATACCACAGCACACCTTCAGAGGTCTAGTGGAGTCCATGCCTCGATGAGTCAGGGCTGTTTTTGCGGCAAAGGAGGACCTACATCACAGGTTTAAAATACCACCTGCCAAACGCTACAGTACATTTACACTTACATTTTAAAAATGTGTTAAAAATGCATTTAGACATGTATTTTCCAAAAGTATCAAGAAATATATTGATATATATTTTCTATGTATTTTCCAATATATTTCTAAATGCATCTAAAAAAAATGGATATATTTTACATGCATTTGGTAATCTATTTGTAAATGTATCCTAAATGTGTTAATTATATTTTCCTTAATTGGCCAATTTTTTTTATTTTTAAATGTATCCTAAAAATGTATTTATTTTCCGTAAGGTAATACCACAAATGGGGGTATGCGCGCTCACCATATGCACACCTAAACTCACTATTAGGGCCAATCCAGCCCACTAGAAACCCTGCCTTCTTTAGCCCAGGATGGTTACTACTGTGCATATCTATAATTGAATAGCTTTAAATCATTTGCAAAAAGCCACTGAAACACAGCATTGGTTTGATTGCTATACTCGAGTGTGGTAATAAAATGTTGTAAATTATGAACACTAGCATTGAATAGAATTGATGGATGTTGAGATATTTAAAATAGTGAATTACATTAACAGACGAACTTCCCAAAGAACTTCACTGTAGAGTATTTATATTAAAATACCCCTTAGTATGCCATTTTTAATAGTAGATTCATTTTTTTTAATGTATGTGTATATTTGGTACCATTGTTATTACTATTATTATGACATCCCATTTGAAATGGGTGGTGTGTGTCTGTGCTGTGAAAACAACCTACACATCTAAATCCAAAATGGTCTCTCAAATTTCTGTGCTTTAATTTATTTCTGTAGTTCCATAAAAGCATATTTGGGATGTCTATTAGTAGCCTAGTAAATCTCCTTCCCAGGTGCTGTGCTTCTGAACATGGAAATATAGAAAGTATAATAGCTTGTGGCCTTGGTTGGTCCGGTGCTCTAAGCCACTTCCTGGCACACACCCGTATGTGCTGCGGCGTGGGGTCAAATCGGTCACACCACTCTTTCAGCGAACACTTTCTTCAGTCTTTCCGCACTGTACTGTCAAACAAAGCATAAAATTGACTGACAAAATGTCTTGCAACAGAAAATACAACGAGACATCACTGGTCCCCCAACCTAGATCAAAGAGCCGAGGGTCGTGCTGGGATAATTTCTCCTTGAAAGGTAGAACATCCAGTCCAGGTCGAGCCCTTATCGGCCTTGAAAGGTAGAACATCCAGTCCAGGTCGAGCCCTTATCGGCCTTGAAACGTAGAACATCCAGTCCAGGTCGAGCCCTTATCGGCCTTGAAAGGTAGAACATCCAGTCCAGGTCGAGCCCTTATCGGCCTTGAAAGGCTTTACTGTAAAAGCAGTAAAAGCGTCTAGCACCCACAATGTGTTCTCTTTCAGGGAGGGCTCGTGGTATGAGGCAGGGAAAAGGAGCTTCCTGTGTAGAAAGCTCTAGGCTCAGGCTTGATTAACTATTCATGCAACACAGTAGTGTCGAAAAAGTAGTTTCAACACAATAAAGTAGAAGAAATAGTATCAACACAATAATGGGCCATGTTCAGGTTTGGAAGGATGGAGGAGATAGTGCAGGCCAGAGGCGGAGCACCCATCGCACCCTTCCGAGGGGCGTGTGCTGAATGTGAAAAAGCGGGCGGAGGTGTCGGCTCACACAGATGGACGATGTGTTGGAGTGAGTGATGCGTGTAAAAAATGGACCACGTATGCCCGTCGGAGTGAGTGACGCGTGTAAAGTGTACGGACGACACATGTCTGTCTGTGTGCGCGACGCACATCACCAAGGCGGATGGACATATGTCACCTGGAAAGGGCACTAGATAGCAGAGGGGCATGTGCTCTGCACAGGTTGAGCCTTACCTGTGCATGTGCCTGCAGCCAAGAAGTTTATCTTATGGTTGAAAAAATTAGAGCAAGCAGAATAAAATTATATTATGATTAATTTGCTACATACTATTTAGTTGACATTGAAGTGATAAATATCTGTATTTTTTATGATTGCATAATTCATTTGTGTGATCGACCAATCTGTGACCGTGGGAGAGTTGCCAGTGTTGCCAGATGGGACAGTTTCCCCCCTTAATTGAGCTATTTTTAATGACAGTGTGTGGTTTTTATGTGGAGTCTGCGGGTGATTGGGCCTATATTGTCAGTGAATCTGGCAAACCTGGGTATAACGTCAGATTTTGTCGGCTCGTTTGCTAAGGATCTGAACAGTGGAAAATTAAGTAACAAAACATAAATATAGAACGTAAATATGTCTCCCCCTCAGAGGAAAGAAAAGCAATACATTATAAAAATGTTATATAATATGTGCCCTTGAGAAACATCTTTAGTAAAGTTGTTGAGCAGCATAAGCAAGAAAAAGATGATAGATCTGACGTTACAATGACAGGAGCAGCATCGCAGCTTATAGTGAAAGGGGATTTCAGTTATGATCCAGGTCCAAAAGCAGCTAGCAGTGAAGTTTTGTAACTGCAGGTATGTTTTGTTGTAGCCTAATAACAAGCTTCTGTTCATCATGACACGTGAAACGTATATACATTTTTGGGAGAATAGTATTAAATATTTATATTATCTACCTATCTTTTAGTTGGGAAATCAGGTAGCAAGACTTTTGCGATGGGGGGGTGGTGGTAGGGGGCCTCTGCGGCTAAGGTTCGCACCCATTGGAGAGAAAGCTAAGCTCTGCCACTGGAGCAGGCTAATGGAAACTGAGACAATCTGGGAGAGAAACATGTCTATAAGTAGCAGCGCTGCTGTGAACAAGATGAGAGAACAAGCACCATGGAGTTCAGGAATGAGCAAGGCAAGGCTTGTCTCATAGATCAGTGGTTTCCAACTCCGGTTCTCAAGTACGCCCAACAGCACACGTGTGTTTGTTGTCCGCGGCTCCTGTCCTTCCCTACACTAACATTCCCTTCAGATTCTGATGGGCAAGATGCAACACTACAGCCTCTTGACCTAGCCTCAGTCCTAGCCTCTGTCAGAAGAACTTTGCAGAGTAGAGCTGGCTACATTAAAAAACTTGATTTGTTGAGTGCAGCCAGAGAGAAAGAGGGGTCTGACTGACGTAACACCCTGTTTGTGATTACAAAATCTGCTCTGACAGATGAGCCGTGAAGAGGGAGGAAGAATATAGAGTTGTGCTGATTAATTGGTGAATTTCATGTTGCTTGAAAACTATGTGGACCTTGCTAAGACAATGACGTCAAAACTTTCCTCTACTGTTTCAACATGCATAAAGATGGCAAACCAAACGCCAGCAGGTTTTTAGACGATTAAAGAATACATTTGCGATAATGATTGTCTCTTATCATAACAAAAAAAATATCAGTTGACTCAAAACGAGCTCAAACGTCTTGGTCATAAAAATGACCCAACACAGGTCACAGCAAACTTGTTTGCTCCAAAAATAAATCTAGGACTACTTGTGCGAGATTCTAATGTGACAGGTGTGTCTGCTTTATACCATAAATTCTACTCAGGTATGCTGAAAAAGAACAGAATATAGTTCAGTATATTTGAGAAGTTGCTCAGGGTGGTTGGCCTCGCTGGCCGGAGAAATGAAAGGTAATGGATACCATCAGGGATTTTCGATTTGTTGTATTGATTTTTTGCCGAAGTCAAAGCTCAGTATAGACATACACAGTGGAGTGCACACACATTGGTCGTTTTCTCATACATAGTAGGCAACACGGTATGAGAAAATACATATTATGGCTTGGGTATCATAGGGTAAAAACTCTATGAATTGGCAGCAGAACATAAAGCTGACATAACCATTCACAAGATATTATACTTCATCTTCCTCCTTCTCAATAACCATTTGTTATAGAACAAGACAACAAGTAGACAACAAGACACTACTGGAAATACTTGAATGTATCAAAGTTATTATGTCAGAGTTAAACATGACAAATTGATCTTATCACAGAATAAGATGAATTCCCCTGTATTGCCTCAGAGACATTTTGATTTCAGAATGTATTGAAAGCGGTGTTTATGGATGATCTTGCTGAACTGAAGTGACAGGCCATTATTAGTTTGTGACATTTAAAAAGTGATTCTGTAGGAGTTTTCATTTGAGACTATGATCATGAACTATCCTGTAGTGCGATTGGTGGAAAATGACTGTCCATTATTGTGCTGTATCACACATAAGTCGAAAGGGGGGCACCCAGAGACAGACACGCATGCACATTGACGCTTACCTTGGAGTTCTTGTTTCCACTGCGGGCAGACTGTAGGGAGTAAGTTCGCTGGACCACTTGCTCAGGGGTGGAAGGAGACTTCTCAGAGTGTTCTGAGTGGTTCTTCTCCACCATGTTCTCACCAGGCTCCTGGCTATGGGGCGTTGGCGAGCGTTTAGGATGCAGGGTAGGTGAGCAAGCGGGTGTGCTCCTGTTCGAATTACTGGCAGTGCTGCGACGAGAAAGAAAAAGGCAAAATTAATTCTACAAAAAATATATGCAGTAGTGTTTTTAAATCTAGGACTACAGTTTGGCAAAAAAAATTAGATGTTGTTCTGGAGCCTTGCTCTAGGAGCTCCTAAAAGAACTTTAGAATGTCCATCACGAAACTCCAGAGGAAGTAATCCCAGTAGTAACCAATAGTTGGTATGGAGCTGGTATGAGCTGGCATGACACCCTGTCAATTGTTGTTGTTAGATATTGTCCACTTTTGATGCATAAACAAAATCATAAAACTTGGAAAGTCAGGATGTCAAGAAGTTACTTTCTATAGATGTTAAAGCATTCTCAATGGGAGGCTTTTGTGCCAGAATACAGAGGCAGCGGTCAAGACAATGGTCTTTAGGGGCCACAACGGTGATGGGAACTTGTGTTAAACCTCTCCCTTTGTGCAGTTTCAGTCAGTACTATTATGCATTGTGTTAAAATTACAGTCATTATTTATCATTACCATAATGTCACATTGTAAATCAATCGTTGCAGAGAAATGACAGATGGAATATAAGCAACATAAACTTAATGCCATAAAAGTGCTTGTTAGGGGACTACAAACCTCAAAACAAGATTGATGGTACATCGTTTTCTGAATACACAATGTGTCAGTCAAACCGACCTTCAAAAGGCCCTTATCATGGAGACAACTCAACTCTGGAGGAGAGAAGTTAACTCTATTCTAAGGACCAGTGCTTCCTCCCAGACACAGAGAACGCTATGAATTGCTTTAACCAACTTACTGCAAGTTGGTTAAACCAATTCAGTGCAAATAGTCCTCGTTACATTACCATAACAAGGACTATTTGCACTGCTGCACAGGCTCAATTAGTCACCATAGGCAGGTGGTACAGAAATAATCAATACAATGTATTTTATAAAGCCTTTTTGAAGCTGTCAATAATATATCTGGGGCAGAATAATAGTGTTTCACAACATTTATTCACCAGAAATTATTTTAGGTGCATCAAAAAGTACATCCTAAAATGCTGAATTTCTATTAGTCAACAGAAACCAAAAATCTGCACCTTCCCTTTCCTCCATCAGCCTCAAATAAACAATGGAAGATGGGACAAGCAAAATCTCTCTGGTTTTAAAATGATTCACAGTTTCTGTAAACGTGAGAAAACAAGCACTAAATGCTGTAGAGAATAATTGTGTCTAAATCACTTTTTTGTATCATTCAATTATCCATAAGTGAGTGACTGTTGCTACTGCACTACATTTGAGATGATAACAACATGTAACAACAACAAGCATGTACTGAGGTAGAGAATAATGCTGCCTTAGACAAGTATTGGAAGAGGAGACTGAAATGGGGGATTATTCCGGTCCAAATACACAGATATTCTGGTCCAAATACAATGGGGCGCCCTTTTTGGACGTCCCAAAGGGCGCCCCATTTATGCCCCATTTGGTCAAAAGTGGGGAACATCATTATGTGATGCATCCACAGACTTTAAGGTAGGCTATG
Organism: Esox masquinongy; assembly: GCA_016801175.1. Classification (NCBI taxonomy): domain Eukaryota; kingdom Metazoa; phylum Chordata; class Actinopteri; order Esociformes; family Esocidae; genus Esox; species Esox masquinongy. The sequence continues at coordinate 33,306 of JACXGI010000417.1, forward strand.
TCTGCCTGTCTCTGGTACTAAAGCTCCTATCAAGTGGCATGAGTGATTGAGCATCATCAGATACTGTCTCCTTCAGGTGTTAAGCACCCCTAAACAGCAGCCAGGACAAGAGCTAATTCAAAATGACAGGGGACTAACAAAAGGCCTACCTGTAAGTGATCTATGTTGCTGCAGGCTGGACAGGCCCAGTTACTTGATGGGGCGTGATGCAAGCCCATTGCATCATTGACAGCTGATGGCATACATCCCTCAATCAGAAGCAGCAAAGTAATAACTCCACTTTATTGTGCCGGCCTGCCCACCATGCGCGGCGCAGTGTGTTCTGCAATGTCCATTGCAATTACTCTACTTACTGTACAATACATGTACTAATATTAGATAGGTTGATTAGTTGATTAGGATTCAAACCTTCTTTGTAACAGCTTAATAAATAGGCACAACATGTAAACTACCCCATTAAAGAGGTTATTTACACAAAACCACAGATTGCTAGGATATACAGCTCTGGAAAAAATGAAGAGACCACTGCACCTTTTTCTTTCCTTTCCAAAAAAGTTGAAAAGGAAAGTTTTGAGTGAGGAACAGAAGTGTTCAGTTTGCAGTGGTCTCTTAATTTTAACCCTTCTGTTCCTCACTCAAAACCTTCCGTTTCGACTTTTTTGGAAAGGAAAGAAAAAGGTGCAGTGGTCTCTTAATTTTTTCTGGAGCTGTATATTGTTAAATAAAGCAAATGTACGACAAAATTATACAATGTGACCTTTTTCTGCATTTTGTATTTATAAGTTAGCAAACAAAATGAATTTTGTTGAAGAAATTTGTTGTGACACATGCAAAACCATCTCTGCAACACCCTCGGACTGGCTAGATATATTTTTACCTCAGTGAACCAGGTCGTAAGAAAACCGATCTGCTCAATACAACAATGTCAATATCAGCATGTGAAGAAGTCATATAGTTGCCTAAATAAACTGTACCTTCACTTTTATAGTTAGAGTTAAAGTTAAAATGACGCCATTTTAAGTTTTTACTTTGAGGAAATGCAAACAAATATATAATTTGACATTACGATAAATATGCTGATGCTGGTAATTCTTTGAAAAGCGTAATGAAATGCGTGATTGTGTGTTATCCCACATCTACTCACAAGAAAATATACACTATGTTGCCAACAGTATGTGGACACTCCTACTAATTATTTTAGTTCAGGTGTTTCAACCACACCCATTGCTCACATGTGCATAAAATCCAGCACAGAGCTATAGATAAACATTGGCAGTACAATGGGTTGTACTGAAGAGCTTAGTGACTTTAAACATGGCGCTGTCAGAGATTGCCACCTTTGCCACAAGTCAGTTTGTGAAATTTCTGCCATACTAGAGCTGCCCCTGCCAGGAAAACGCTACATACTAGAATGCATATTACCAGTTATAAAGTTTGGTGGAAGCAGTTTGGGGAAAGCCATCTCCTGTTCCAGCATGACTGGGCCTCTATGCGCAAAGCAGGTCCATAAAGAAATGGTTTGACGAGGTTGGTGTGGAGGAACTTGAGTGGTCTGCACAGAGCCCTGACCTCAACCCCACTGTACACCTTTGGGATGAATTGGAGTGTTGATTAACTAAAAATGTTTTAGTTAGTTATAGTACAACAATAGTTCTACTAAAACATACTAAAACAAAGAGATGTTTTAGAATATTTACTAGCTTGTACAGAAAGGCAAACAGCGTTTTTGCTCCTCCTTTATACTTAATTAATTAATTAAGGTTAATTAATTAAGGCTGTGTTGTCTTTTTAAATATGCAACCAATTGGGTTGCCTACCCTGGCACTAGATCCTGCATGGATAGAGACTCCACTGCAGTAAATTATGTTTTGCTCAGTAAGATTAAAAACTTTTACTAGTTGTTGGAAACCTATGCAATAAAACAACATTCAAGCTCATTTAACTGCCTGATAGCTCCAAGGTTGTTGTTTGTAGCAATATGTTACTATCAACAATGTTCATAAACTGATCTACAAATCACTGACTCCCAAAAAACAGATTTTTACTTTGTCTCCATAATAACTAGTCAGACTAGTGCAGAACCAATGTGTGTATTATGTTTCAATTAGTCATGTTTGCCCTCTATCTGAAACAATGCTTATTACCGAATACATAAAAATGTAATTGTAGTGGGAGTATTCATTCCTTGGTAATTGTGCAAACTTAAAACTTTTCAATTTGTTATTGCCAGCATTTAAAATATATTTTGTTAACTCAAGTCCACTAATCCAAAAACTTCATAAATATTCTTTTAAAACCCTCTAGAGTCTAAGCTAATTTTTTGCATCAGTCCGGAAACAAGACCAAATCCAATGCTTGCTGTGCTGTATATCTAGATGCTATTTTCAAAGTCAAAAATGTATTTCTCTGCAGTAAGATTGCGTGCTAGTCTCAAGGCTTCAGTATGAAGGTCAAGAGTGAAAAACACTCGGGAACCCTTGTATTACTTGCAAGCAGCTATTCAGGTGTTTTAAACATCATCTGTGATTGGCCAACAAAGAATGGCTCTCTAGTACAGTATCTGTGAAATGGATTGCCTATTCATTGTTATGCTGAGACGAGACCTTCCAAAAATGTAGTAAATTCAACCTCTATTTACGTTGCCTCGCCTTGACGGAAAAGGACTAATGTAATGTAATTCCATTTATTCAGGATGTCAGGGATCCAATGGAAAAAAATGTGAGGTTCTAGCACGTACAGTAAAAAAAAAAAAAAAAAAGCAAGCCCTTAAAAATACCCAAAAACTGCTTATTTTTCACACTTTGTTAGATGTTTTTAGATGTTTACAGAACAAAAAACTTTTGTTTTATAATAAAATTTGTTACCATTAATCTCTAACTTCTGTAACATTTTTAACGATTTAACTGATTAACGGTTATCGAAGTTAACTTTATAGCATCTATGAACTGTATGGCTTTTATTAGCCAGTAATAGGCCTACTAGTATAGACTTATTACTTGGAAGTTTCATAAGAATTAAGCTAGCGAGACTGAACACGAACTTTACACTGCAAAAGCTACAGTGGATATAAAAAGTCTACACACCCCTGTTAAAATGCCAAGTTCTTGCAATGTAAAAGAATGAGACAAAGATAAATCATGTCAGAACTTTTTTCACCTTTAATGTGACCTATAACGTGAACAATTCAATTGAAAAACAAACTGAAGTCTTTGAGGGGGAAAAATAAAAATAAAAAACCCACAATAACATGGTTGCATAAGTGTGCACACCCTTAAACTAATACTTTGTTGAAGCACCTTTTGATTTTATTACAGCACTCAGTCTTTTTGGGTAGGAGTCTATTAGCATGGCACATCTTAACGTGGCAATATTTGCCCACTCTTCTTTGCAAAAGCACTCCAAATCTGTCAGATTGCGAGGACATCTCGTGAGCACAGCCCTCTTCAGATCACCCCACAGATGTTCAATTGGATTCAGGTCTGGGCTCTGGCTGCATTCCAAAACATTAATCTTCTTCTGGTGAAGCCATGCTTTAGTGGATTTGGATGTGTGCTTTGGGTCGTTGTCGTGCTGAAAGGTGAACTTTCTCTTCATCTTCAGCTTTCTAACGGGCGCCTGAAGGTTTTGTGACAAAATTGCCTGGTATTTGGAACTGTTCATAATTCCCTCCACCCTGACTAAGGCCCCAGTTTCAGCTGAAGAAAAACAGCCCCAAAGCATGATGCTGCCACCATCATGCTTCACTGTGGGTATGGTGTTCTTTGGGTGATGTGCAGTGTTGTTTTTGTGCCAAACATACCTTTTGGAATTATGGCCAAAAAGTTCAACCTTGGTTTCATCAGACCATAACACATTTTCCCACATGCTTTTGGGGGACTTGATGTTTGTTTTTGCAAACTTCAACCAGGCTTGGATGTTTTTCTTTGTAAGAAAAGGCTTCCGTCTTGCCACCCTACCCCATAGCGATTGTTGTCACATGTTGCAAAAAGCCAGTACTTCTTGGAAGGCCTCTTGGAAGCCTCCCTGACCAATTTTCTTTTTGTCTTTTCATCAATTTTGGAGGAATGTCCAGTTCTTGGTAATGTCTATGTTGTGCCATATTTTCTCCACTTGATGATGACTGTCTTTACTGTGTTCCATGGTATATCTAATGCTTTGGAAATTCTTTTGTACCCTTCTCCTGACTGATATATTTCAACAATGAGATCCCTCTGATGCTTTGAAAGCTTTCTGCGGCCCATGGCTTTTGCTCTGAGATGCAACTAAGAAAATGTCAGGAAAATCCTACTAGAACAGCTGAACTTTATTTGTGATTAATCAGAGTCACTTTAAATGATGGCAGGTGTGTAATGAATTCTATTTAACATGAGTTTGAATGTGATTAATTCTGGTTAATTCTGAACACAGCCACATCCCCAGTTATAAGAGGGTGTGCACACTTATGCCCTTCGAAGATTTCAGTTTGTTTTTCAATTGAATTGTTCACATTATAGGTCACAAAAAAGTGGAAAAAGTTCTGACATGATTTATCTTTGTCTCATTCTTTTACATCACAAAAACCTGGCATTTTCACAAGGGGTGAGTAGGCTTTTTATATCCACTGTATTTCATTTCATGGCACGACGTTCGTTTTTCATTCATTCGTGAATGACATTGATACAATAACTATCAATATAGGTGAAGATAACTGACTATTTTGTCAAGTGAAAAGGGAGAATCGTGGAAACCCCTCCTCTTTTATTGTGCAAGGGGTTGTGATCTATAGGCTATTACCCCAAAAACCATGCACGCATGTGTACTTTCGAAATCCACCAGAAATAGTCGCAATATAACTGTAAACAGTTTTATTTTAGGCTAACTATAACGTAGCTGCTGAAGGTTGTAGCCAGCAAAGTTTTTGTCAATTCTGAACAAATCCTATTGCATAATTTATGTCATGTCTGCGACGAGACTCGAACACCGGTCGCCTGCGTGGAGGGCCGCGTTTCCACTCGCTATGATATTTAACAAGGGGTAGTATAGAGGTTTTTCATAAAATCATGTTATTTCACAGTAACCTGATGAAGAGTAGACAGAACAATTACATATCATGTAATCACTTGTATATCAATTGGATGTTAATTGATGAAATGTTTAACCAGGTCACTTGAGCTTAAGCCCTCATATTATAATTTTTCCAAACAGTCTGTCTGTCTTTGATTCTTCCACATTTGATTGCTGAGAAAGAAAGACTGATGAACAAATAAGGTACACTTGTGTGTGCATCAAGGACAGGGGGTGCATCTTCTTATCTGTTTCTGGCTCCACTACTGTTCCCATGATCAGTACAATGAGTGGTTGTGGTTTTTATCTCATATTGAGAAAAGAAGGACCTGTGGCTTGTCCTTGACTCTCTTGGGAAAATCTTGGGAGAATGAGAGAAATCACGTCACCATCACGCAACCAATATTTCCTAACTGTGGTTTGGGGGGCGGATCCCAGAGGGTTGTGAAACAATGGTGGAAGAATCGGGAAGGATCCACCCAGAGATTAGCATAATGGGAAGGCCTAATATCATTGTATAACCATACTGTATAAAAGTGTGTGTCCGATGCTTGGAAGTCGGTTGTTTTTCAGACCAACATGGGTTGGTTGCTCTGCAGACCACCGTGGCTTGATTACCTTAATAAAGTGTACTATTGAATTCACAAACTCCTGAGGTGTTTGTGATTTTTGGCGGGAAAAAGAGGAACAACAGTATTTCCCTAACAGTAGTCACTCAGTAAGAGACATTCGCTGTTCTTGGCTAGCTCTGCTTACGCGGTCCGGCAAAAATAACAAATGCAAGCTCTTAAAAATACCCAAAAACTGCTTATTTTTCACATTTTGTTAGATGTTTTTAGGTGTTTATAGAGCAAAAAAAACATTTGTTTTATGATAAATTAACATTAACGTTTATCTCTAACCTCTGTTACATTTTTAACGATTTAACTGATTAACGGTTATCAAAGTTAACTTTTTGGTGAACGAATTAACATTTTAAAATTTGCTTTTTAAATAACTGTGCCCAGCTATGGTAAAGCCTATGGCTGAATCTCAAATAAACTACTAAATACTACTTTGTGGATGATGGTGAAGTATGTACTGCAGAGTATATAGTAAGCATATAGTACAGTGATATTTTGAAATCTATTTCCAATGAGAAAACAGGCAAATTTGTGTCTTTTTGTTCACATAAAGTCAGAAAAAAATAACATATGAATCCAAATTAACATGTATTTCTACTAAAGTAATACAAAAATGACTACAAAAGATTAAGAGGTGAGTAGTTTTTCGAAAATTTACGATTATACTGTAAATCACTTTCACGAATCAGCCCCCAAATGTAGTCTCCCATCATGTTCTTGTTACATTGTCCTTGGTAGCGGCATTCAAAGTTCGGTATATCCTGGTGGAAGCGCTTGCCTTGCTCTTCCGAGTACGCTCCCATGTTCTTTTTGAATTTATCAAGATGAGCAACATGGATATGGATTTTGAGGGACATCCTACAGCCCATTGTGCTGTAGTAATTCACCAGTCTCAACCAGCTCCACATAGTTTTCGGCCTTGGGATTGCCCGAACCACTGCAACAACGCTGTTCCAAGCCGCTTTCTTCTTACTAGTGAGCTTCTTGGGGAATTCATTGCACTCCAGGATTTTCTTTATCTGTGGTCCGATGAAGACACCGGCTTTGACCATTGCCTCTGACAGCTTAGGGAAGAAGTCTTCAAGGTACTTGAAGGCTGCCGACTCCTTATCTAGAGCTCTGACAAATTGTTTCATAAGGCCAAACTTGATGGGCAGTGGTGGCTCCCACTTGTGGCTCCCATCAGCACCTTCCAGGGGTCCACCAGTGGCTCCCACTTGACGTTGTTCCTCCCCACAGAGAACTCGGTCCTCTGTGGCCAGTCCCGCCTGTTGTAGCGCGCCTTGGTGTCCCTGCTGTCTCAAAGGCAAAGATAGCAGGGAAACTTGGTAAAACCGCCTTAGAGACCCATCAGGAATGCCACCATTTTGAAGTCTCCTATGACCTCCCAGCCGTACTCATCATACAACAAGACATCCAGCAAAGTCTTGATGTTGTTGTAATCCTGTATTCATATTACTATTTATATTACTGGAAAGTTCTAAAAAGTTCTAGAAGTTTCTCCAAGTTTATTCACCCATCAATCTCTCTGGAATGTTCTAGAAAATAGGTAAATTCCAAAATATCACAGTCCTGGTCCCAAAAGCAAAGTTTATGGGGAATAATAGCCATTTTCTATACTTTTGAGGCATAAGCAATTAGGAAATAACAATTACTACCCAGAGAACAATAAATAAATAAAAATTATTTATGGTGTTATGTATGCATTGGAGAAACAGATTTGGAAGCAATTTCCATGTGCGTGTGGAGAGTTGAGGCGAGGGAGAGAAGCTTCAGTTGAGGCGAGGGAGAGAAGTAAGAACTTCATGTATATTGCAACAATGTGTATTATCTATTATTATTGGCAAGGTTGTTTAATTAATTTGTCTCTTACCCTGTAATTTCCTGTTAAAATCTATCAACACCAAGTGCTCAAACAAATAACTTTTTAGTAATATTTAAAGTATGCTAGTATACCTACTACTGTATAACCAATGCCCAAAAGAACTTCCATTACAATATTGCCTCAACAAAGTCAATGGAAAATATAACTAGCTTGATCACTAGTTATCAAATGATTCTGATTAACACAAAATGCATTTGAAAAAAACAATTGGAGAGTTCAGCACGAGAGACCTACTGTATGGGTAAAGAAAATGCACGTGCAGTTTCATGTGTGTGTGTGGTGTGTGGAAGAGTTTCTCTGCGAATCCAATTGTAGCAGCAACGATCAGCGATCAACTCACCTGTGTCTTTACTGAGACTTTGAAGCGCATGCATCTGTAGCATACTTGTGTGCTGCTCAGCTTGTTGCCCATACAGAAATCTAATATATCGCCATGTACATTAAAAGACTTGACATATATTTTAAAATGCATGATCATATATGTTAATTCAATATTTCAATCTGACATATATGAAAACAGCCAGTTCTTGTATATTTTGACATATATGTACATATATGTACATATGTGTTGATCAAATCAAATATATGTTTACAACGTATATGCTCATATAAGACATATATGTTACATACATATATTGCCATATCATTTCTGTATGGGTGATTGAGCTGTCATTGAGTTGGCTAAAAAAATACTCATAAAACACACAGGTGCAAAATGGAGGTGCTTACAGGTTTATTATCAGGCTTATTTTGTAGATAAAGTAGCTTATCATTGGGCTAGGCCTATGATGTATGAATTCGTATTTATTGTGAACGAGAATCAGCAACAATGAATTTAGCAGGAATAAACGACCTTTCATAATGCCCTGGCTGTATGGTGGAAGAAAAGGTGTCGGCTCAGGTCCTGTTAGAGATTCTGATTAGGACACCTCAACAATAATATATAGAAAGAATTGGGGAACCTAGGAACAATCTTCCGGTTGTGGCGGAAATAAAGATCACATTATGTTTTAGGTACCTTTTAACCATTATTAAAAGGTAGACTGGCTGCTTGCGTCTTCAAATAGGTGTGACACATAAAAAATGTATGGTCGCATTTGGGGTTGATCATGAATTTTGAAGGACACTTTTATATTGAAGGACACTTACTACGGTTGGCCTATAGGGGCAGTTTGACGTGGTCGTGTTGCGTTGGGACTGTTAACGATCAAAACACCTGTGCGTTCTCGTAACTCTCCAAGGAAAAGCCACGTATTTCTCGTCATTTATCCTGTTTTCCTGGTCGGTAAAGTACAAAAGTACACTGGAACTTTCGATACAGTTTGATAACTTGCCTGTTAAAGTGTATGTAGAGGGTTGGAAAAGCGTGGTAATTGTATAACTATGACAGAGACCCATGTCCGTAAAATGCCGTGACGGTGGTGCATTCCTTTGGAAAAAACGAATTTGTTACTGTACTGTACTGAATTGATTTTTTCGAAAACAACACTCCTGACAATATCCCTAGGATTGATATAATTGAATTTTGTAACTGTATTGTTTAGGAACTTTGCAATCGTTGCACTGTAAGGGTTAGCGATTAGCTAGTTCCTAGTTCCTTGTTGTTAGCTGGCTTCGGTTGTTTATTAGCTGGCTCCAGTTAGCTGTACGCTAGCTCCAGTCAAGTGTTTGTCAGTTCCGGTTAGCACTTTGCTAACTTGCTCAGCCATGTTCTATTTGTGTTAACATGAAGGTAATTTGTTAAACTATCACTATCTAGCCTACTTTATAAATAATGTTTTCAATGTGATTATATTATGAATAGTTTAAATTACTTAGGCTATTGTTCATGCAAAGAACTAGGTACTGTACATGAATGGATGTCCTGTGTCAACCTTAACAAATTACAGTACTAACTGTGTTCTTGCAAAAAACGACATGAGTTTATGTCCTGTGTCAACATGAACAAATGACACTACACTCTGTTTGTTAATGCATTTGTAAACCATTAATAAAGTATGGGTTATCATTGTTAACCGTTTGTTCATGTCTTGTTCATCATTGTTCATCAAGGTACGTTCAAGGTAACTACTGCGTTTGTTAATGGTTGTTCATGTACCTTTATCGGAAAGTGTTACCAAAGTAGGATTGTTGAAAGTAGTTTTTTTTTTTTTAGGAAACATTTGTTGTGCAAAAACAATAAAGGAAATGTATTGCTTTTGTTAAGGTATTTAAAAGCATTTTACAGACTTAATTACATCTTTTTGACAGTATTTGACGAACTTAATGACATCTTTATGAACTTAATGACATCTTTATAAGTCCAAATGGTACCACTTTACTTGAGGTCAAGAAAAATATTCATGACACTGTTATGAAAGCATTTGACAGTGTTGTAACACGTCATGACATCTTTATGACAAGTCCAAATTGTACCACTTTACTTGAGGTCAAGAAAAATATTCATGACACAATTATAATGGTCTCATGACAACCAATGTCAAAAGCAACCACATATGACAGTTGTATTTAATGCTAACACATAAAGCTAAATAGTTTCTTCAAGTTTGATAATCAGGCCTGCTATGACATGTTTATGACAGGTAATGTTTCTGACTAACTGCGCCACAGCATGGTTTGGCATTTGCTCCGTAGCCGACTGGAAGGCCCTGCAACGGGTGGGGAAAACCGCCCAGCACATCACTGGTATCCAGCTCCCGGCCATCGTAGACCTCCAGCACAAGCAGTGTCTGCACAGGGTGTGTGGCATCATCAGGGACCCTTCACATCCATGCCACAAACTGCCCTCCTTCCATCAGGCAGGTGGTACAGGTCTCTTTGTTCCCGCACCAGCAGGCTCAGGAACACTTTCTTTCCATCTGCTGTAACCCTGCTGAACTCTGACCCATCACTAACCATATCCACCCTTTGTACTACTGGACTCTGACCCTTCCTTGCAAAGTCTGAAGTTTTCAGTTGTTACAGGTACATGTCTACCTCGGGAACCTCATTGCTGCTATCCCTGCATTTCAGTTGCACATGCTACCCTACTCCATCAATTTCATTTTGCTGTACTTGTTCAATTACAATAAAGTTGAATCTAATCTAATGTTGTCGTGGTTAATGTCAAGTTGTCATAACAAAGACATTGACAGGATATTTTGTCTTAAAAATGACATAATCAACCGAATGATACCTAATGACAACATTCATAAACGTTCATAATGATTCTTACATGTGTCATGTCATGGTTATGACAGTATCAGTATCATGACAGTATCATGACAGTATCATGACAATCATGTCACTCTTATGCACACCCCTTCAAATAAAGTGTTACCAACTTCGCTTCCATCAAAACCTCTGAACCTGTCAGAAATAAGATCTGAGCACACAGTTCTACCACGAGTCTGGTCAGATCGTTGCTTGTCCTCATCGATAACAATTCCTGAAGTTTTATCTCCCCATTATTGTCAGTCTCCCTCCATAACTGTAATGAATCACACTCATAATGACCACAAAAGCCTGCATTCAGCTATGTTCTCTTTCTCCTTGGAAAGAAGACTATGTACCTGTCGGCATAGCACCCTGCATCCCACTGCTAGCTTGCGTGTGAAGCTAAGCAGGGTCAGTCCTGGTTGGTCCCTTGATGGGAGCAGTTGTAATTGGAAGTGGTGGTGGAGAGCCAGTTAGGGGCACTCCTCCTCATGGCCTAAATATCAAATCCCAATGGTCCAGGGCAGTGAAGTGGACCGCAATACATGTGTGTTGACATAAACATTCTGTCACTATGAGCCACCACTGTTGGTACTGTAAGTGTGATCACGTTCTGTGACTTATATCAGAAACATTCTGTCACCATGAGCCACCACTGTTTGTAAGTGTGATCACGTTCTGTGACTTATATCAGAAACATTCTGTCACCATGAGCCACCATTGTTTGTGTGATCACGTTCTGTGACTTATATCAGAAACATTCTGTCACCATGAGCCACCACTGTTTGTAAGTGTGATACCATTCTGTGACTGCCCATAAATCAGGAACCACCTTATCTGTGAAATACAGCTCCGGAAAAAATTAAGAGACCACTGCACCTTTCTCTTTCCTTTCCAAAAAAGTTGGAAAGGAAGGTTTTGAGTGAGGAGCAGAAGGGTTAAAATTAAGAGACCACTGCAAAATGAACACTTCTGTTCCTCACTCAAAACTTTCCTTTTCAACTTTTTTGGAAAGGAAAGAAAAAGGTGCAGTGGTCTCTTATTTTTTTCCGGAGCTGTATGGTAGAGGGGTTATGTTTAAGGCATGTATGGCTGCCATTTGTCTTCATTGATGATGTAACTGCTGACAGCAGAAGCAAGATGAATTCTGGAGTGTAACATCTTGTCTGCTCAGATGCAACTAAACTCATTGGATGGCGCTTCATTATGTAACAGGACAAAGACCCCATACACACTGCCATAGCTACCAGGGAGTTTTTCAGGGCAAAAAAGTGGAAACGTCTTTGCTCGCCAAGTCAATCACACAATTTAAATCCATTGGAGCATGCAAAAAAACTGAAGGCCCAGAAACAAGTTAGAACTGAAGATGGCTGTAGTACAGGCCAGGCAGTTCTTCATCAGTGACTATACCCAGCGTCTAGTAATGTCTGAGTTGCAGACGTCCGACAGTCATTACTAAAATGATATGCGTCCAAGTACTAAACGCAACCAATTTATTGTACATACTGTTAATCTGTCCAAATAATTAACATCCAGTTAGAGAAGAAAAGTTGTGATACTACAGATATCTTTTAAACATTTTTTGTGATGTGCTCTAAAACTCTGGCCTCAGGCTATCCAAATGGGGAGGGCAATTCTCTGCTTCACAATACCCAAAGTTCCGGGCTATTCCGAGGGGCCTTGTTTTCACTGACGCTTTTGCTGACCCTGGAAAATACCCATCTGGCAATGGTCCTTCTGCTTCACCATGCTCCAAAGGGCAGGAGTGGACTGAGCTAACCCCACCCCCCCTCCTCCACCACTACTACACACACACAAGACACATATGCACATGCACAAACACACAAATGATCTCTAAAATGCAGTACACACAGGTGAAATAAATAAAAATAATCCATATAATCCATATACTGCATGTACACACATTCTATTAGCCTACACATACCACACCCAAATATCACATAAACACCTACAAATACCACACTCACTCAAATATCACATAAACACCTACACATACCACACTCACTCAAATATCACATAAACACCTACACATACCACACTCACCCAATCATCACAAACACTTACACATACCACACCCAAATATCACATAAACACCTACACATACCACACTCACCCAAACATCACATAAACACCTACACATACCACACTCACCCAAACATCACTTAAACACCTACACATACCACAATCACTCATATCACATAAACACCTACACATACCACACTCACCCAAATATCACATAAACACCTACACATAAACTCCATGCAATAAACACATCACAACACCTCCAACACGTTCTCAAAACCTGCAAACGCACACAGAGGTGCTAATTCCGGTAGAACTACAAGACACTGAACTACAACGCCAGCAAAGCTGATTGACCAACGCAACTTCTCACCAGTCAATCATAGGCACAACAGCTTCCTTCACATTACTCAGAAATATCCAGCCTCCGTTGTTTGTTATGACACACTCAAAAACCTCCATCTCTTCAAACAGAGAAAGGCGCAACGAGGAGCCGTTCATACAGTGGCTCATCTGAGCACTGCTTCTTCTCCTCTCCAGGAGAGATCAGAACAGAGAGAAAAAACAGAGAGCCCTAAGAGATTTCATTTAGCAGGATTAGGGTTCTTATCTCCTACTAACGTGATCTCTTAATAACAAACTAGATTATGTCCCTGCAACAACACCTGCCAGATGGGAGAAGAGGATCGCTGGGCTGTTGACTGACACTCCCCTCACACCCCCACCCCCATCTTCAGCGCTGGAATGAGCAGCAGCAGGCAAATGGGTCTGTATTTTTGCATGCGGACAGGCAGGCTGCTCTCACCCTACTAACCTGGTAGCCATGTAGACCCAGCTCTGATGCGATCAGCCTCTTTTCAAGCCAATGCTTCATTTAACCAACAGAGCCATGGTCAGGGAAGAGTAGGAGGAAGGGGACGGTGGAGGATGGATTCCGGAGCATTCCATCCAGATGAGATGAAGCAGAGAGAAGAGAGCACAAATCGTTCCTTATGGAGAGTACTGAAGCTGGTGCACGGTCTAATTTCTATCTATCCGTGTCTATCTGCTCCCTGCCTTCCTCCCTCTCACTCTCTCCCCCTTTTTCTCTCTCTCTCTCACACACACCTCTTTTATGTTCCCCATACATTTGTCAGCTCCTCCGTATGACTGACTGGTGCACCTACTATCTCTGTGTCCATGCAAGGGATACATCACTTGTTTTATCCAGTATTCACAGGCAAACACAGACTGACAGAGTAGAAAAAGAAAGAGAGTGGTTGAGAGAGAGAGAGCGAGAGACGGAGGGAGGGAGGGAGAAAGGGGCAAAAAGACAGTTGTAGCTTCTACTTTGCATTCTGCCACTGCTTTGGGCTCTGAGCCTGCTCTATTATTCATGCTTTTCATGAATGGAGAGTCTGACATCACCTGCACTCAGGTCACTTTACATCATGGGTTCTTTTGAATCAAACAACCAGTAACCACAAGGCCCACAACACTGAAACAGAACACAACCAGTACCCACAAGGCCCACTACGCTGAAACAGAACACACTGAGAAACATTATGCAGACAGTACAGTCCACACACAAATACTAGAAAACACATATTACAAAGGTATTTAATCCAACCTTAAATGTAGTAGGATATAAGTCAGTCAATTTGGGAAATCTGTTGACTCTTTAGACAACAGAAGCATATGTTTCTATTCCTGTAAATATGATTCTCTTCCTGTAAGATACAGCGTACTTAATATGTTATTGTTTTATTTTACTGCTCCTGGTGGTGCTACTTGAGTGGTTACATCAAAATGAAGAGCATCTAAAAATACCTCAGGCAAAGTTGAGATTCACAAATTATTTTTCAACCCTATTGGTTCCTGGATAAAATATCTCATTTGGTCCAACAGCTCAAGCGGGAAACTTCACACACAAGTTCCCTGAAATAGGCTTTATCCAACTCTACTGGATACTTTGAGAACTGTCTAAAGTTACATTAATTTTCTCAAGTAGCCTAAGTGCCGATAAAGTGGATTTAAAGCCCCACCAGTATACAATAAATCCCCTTTTTTGACTTGGTTTGGTATTTCTCGGCACCCTCTCTTAAAGTGGACCTGGCAGCTTTTTCATAACTTGAAATCTTAATAAAAAATGTTGAAATACACACACAGTAACAACATGACTCCCTTTATAATATTTTTTTGACAAGCAATCGCATAGATGTGGTCAATTTAATGTTTTTTTTTCTTTTCATAGAATGTTGGTGAATAACGTGGAGTAAGGCATTTGTTTGAATTATATATTAATGTATAGTGTGGAAATGGACGCCTAGTTTGGACCATAGACTGTAAAAAAAATATGGATGTAGTAACCGTGACGTCACCCACAGGTGCCTGAAGATCCATTTTGAAGCTCATTTTTGGCGGAGATGGCCGTCGCCATCTAGGCAGCGCGTCACTCGGCCTAACTCCCAGATAACCAAAAATGGGCAAATAGGTGGGGCGTGAGTGCAGCTGAGCTGCCTGGTTGCTAAAACAATACCCACCTAGCGTGACATTACCAAGTTAGCAAAAGCTAAGAAGCTAGGCTAAATGCTACCAGTATGTTATTCTGCATTGCTAGCGGTTGCTAGCCGGCAGTTAGTAGCCAGTCACCGTAACGTTACCAGCTTACAATTGAGGTACGTTAACCTGAAACTATTCAACAAAACTTATGCTTAAAATGCTTCAGCTTATATATATATATATATATATATATATATATATATTTTTATTTTTATTTTATTTATTTATTTATTTATATATATATATATTTTTTTTGCAGGAACATAGTTTGTACTGTAATTTTGTTAATATTGATGCAGGACATCCATTCGTGTAACTAGTGGTTTGCATGAACAATAGGCTAGGCAATATACATTATTCAAGAGATAATATACATAATCCAATTTGTTAATATGATTACAGTGCGGTAACCATTATTAAAAGGTAGACTGGCTACTTGCGTCTTCAAATAGGTGTGACATACAAAATGTATGGTCGCATTTGGGGTTGATCATTGAAGGACACTTACTACGGTTGGCCTATAGGGGGCAGTTTGACGTGGTCGTGTCGCTTTGGGACTGTTAACGATCCAAACACCTGCGCGTTCTCGTAACTCTCCAAGGAAAAGCCACGTATTTCTCATAATTTATCCTGTTTTCCTGGTCGGTAAAGTACAAAAGTACACTGGAGCTTTCGATACAGTTTGATAACTTGCCTGTTAAAGTGTATGTAGAGGGTTGGAAAAGCGTGGTAATTGTATAACTATGACAGAGACCCATGTCTATGTAAAATGCCGTGACGGTGGTGCATTCCTTTGGAAAAACGAATTTGTTACTGTACTGTACTGAATTGGGTTTTTTTTCGAAAACAACACTCCTGACAATATCCCTAGGATTAATATAATTGAATTTTGTAACTGTATTGTTTAGGAACTTTGCAATCGTTGCACTGTAAGGGTTAGCGATTAGCTAGTTCCTTGTTCCTTGTTGTTAGCTGGATTCGGTTGTTTATTAGCTGGCTCCAGTTAGCTGTATGCTAGCTCCAGTCAAGTGTTTGTCAGTTCCGGGTAGCACTTTGCTAACTTGCTCAGCCATGTTCTATTTGTGTTAACATGAAGGTAATTTGTTGAACGATCACTATCTAGCCTACTTTATGAATAATGTTTTCAATGTGATTATATTATGAATAGTTTATATTACTTAGGCTATTGTTCATGCAAAGGACTAGGTACTGTACATGAATGGATGTCCTGTGTCAACCTTAACAAATTACAGTACTAACTGTGTTCTTGCAAAAAACGACATGAGTTTATGTCCT
>JACXGI010000417.1:50031-135081 GCA_016801175.1 Esox masquinongy
AGGAGGACATAAGGTCCTGGCACACACCTGAGGAGTACCAGGCTTGAAAGACCCGTTGCTGTCCCGGTCCAAAGTCCTCCTGGTTGTGTTGCAGATCAAGACGATACCTGACGATTTCAGCTGCCACTGTGCTGACACCTCCCCCTCCTCGTGTTGTCCTTGTCCATCTGGTCATGCTTCCGACCAGGACTAAGTTTAATTAGACTCTGGACTCAGCCCACGTGCACTTATTAATTATTACAATTGTACTCTTAATATGTTTACCCGGTACAGCCAGAAGAGGACTGGTCACCCCTCTGAGCCTAGGTCCTCTCTAGGTTTCTTCCTAAATTTCGGCCTTCTTAGGGAGTTTTTCCTAGCCACTGAAATTCAACACTACTGTTGTTTGCTCCTTGGGGTTTTAAGGCCGGGTGTTTTGTAAAAGCACTTTGTGACAACTGCTGATGTAAAAAGGGCTTTATAAATAAATTTGATTGATTGATTGATTGTTCATCGATGTTCGTTCAAGGTAACTACTGCATTTGTTAATGGTTGTTCATGTACCCTTATCGGAAAGTGTTACCAAAGTAGGATTGTTGAAAGTAGTTTTTTTTTTAGGAAACAGTTGTTGTGTAAAAACAGTAAAGGAAATGTATTGCTTTTGGTAAGGTATTTAAATGCATTTGGCAGGCTTAATTACATCTTTTTGACAGTATTTGACACACTTAATGACATCTTTATGACAAGTCCAAATTGTACCACTGTACTTGAGGTCAAGAAAAATATTCATAACACTGTTATGAAAGTCTTTGACAGTGTTATAACACGTCATGACATCTTTATGACAAGTCTAAATTGTACCACTTTACTTGAGGTCAAGAAAAATATTCATGAAACTGTTATGAATGTATTTGACAGTGTTATAACGTGTCATGACATCTTTATGACAAGTCCAAATTGTACCACTTTACTTGAGATCAAGAAAAATATTCA
Source organism: Esox masquinongy (assembly GCA_016801175.1). Classification (NCBI taxonomy): domain Eukaryota; kingdom Metazoa; phylum Chordata; class Actinopteri; order Esociformes; family Esocidae; genus Esox; species Esox masquinongy. The sequence goes on from JACXGI010000417.1 coordinate 51,004, forward strand.
TGACACTGTTATGAAAGCATTTGACAGAGTTATAACACGTCATGACATCTTTATGACAAGTCCAAATTGTACCACTGTACTTGAGGTCAAGAAAAATATTCATGACACAGTTATGAATGCAGTTGACAGTGTTATAACACATCATGACATCTTCATGACAAGTCCAAATTGTGCCACTTTACTTGAGGTCAAGAAAAATATTCATGACACAATTATAATGGTCTCATGACAACCAATGTCAAAACCAACCACATATGACAGTTGTATTATCAAAACCAACCACATATGACAGTTGTATTAATACAACTGTCATATGTGGTTGGTTTTGACATTGGTTGTGACCCATCACTAACCACATCCTCCCTTTCTACTACTGGACTCTGACACTGCCTTGCAAAGTCTGAAGTTTTCAGTTGTTACAAGTACATGTCTACCTCGGGATCCTCATTGCTGCTATCCATGCATTATAGTTGCACATGCTACCCTACTCCTTCAATTTCATTGTACTGTACTTGTTCAATTACAATAAAGTTGAATCTAATCTAATGTTGTCGTGGTTAATGTCTAGTTGTCATAACAAAGATATTGACAGGATATTTTGTCTTAGTTAATGCCAAGTTGTCATAACAAAGACATTGACAGGTTGTGTTGACTCAGTTAATGTCAAGTTGTCAAAACAAAGACAGCACAAACAATGTCAACCTTGCATAAAAAATGACGTAATCAAACAAATGACACCTAATGACAACATTCATAAACGTTCATAATGATTCCTACATGTGTCATGTCATGGCTATGACAGTATCATGACAATGTCATGTCACTTATGCACACCCCTTCAAATAAAGTGTTACCAACATTTTAGTGGGTCAAAATTGTACTACTGCAGCCAGTCTGCTAACAAATGCTATTGTCCCAACCTGCTCTCAATCCAGCCATTATAATATATAGTGCTGCTTGAAAGTATGTGAACCCCTTCTGCAAAAAAAAAAAACATGGAGAAGAAAAGACGCAAATAACTGCAAAAGACTTGAGAAGAATTAAATGTGAAGCTACCAGGAACCCATTATCCTCCAGTGCGACCATATTCCAGAACAGCAACCTACCTGGAGTGTCCAGAAGTACAAGGTGTCAAGTGCTCAGAGACATGGTCAAGGTCAAGAAGGCTGAAACACGACCACAACTGAATAAGATTTGAAATGTACTGTATAGATTGGGCAAAGAAATACCTGAAGACAGATTTTTCGAAGGTTTTATGGACAGATTAAATGAAAGTGACTCTTGATGTACCAGATGAATGGGCCTGTGGCTGGATCACTAATGGACACACGGCACCACTTCAGTCAGGCGCCAGCCAGGTGGAGGAGGGGTACTGGTATGGGCTGCTATCATTAAGGATGAGGTAGTAGGACCTTTTCGGGTTGAAGATGGACTGAAACTCAACTCCCAAACCTACTGCCAGTTTCTGAAATATACTTTCTTCAAACAGTGGTACAGGAAGAAGTCCTCAGTATTCAAGAAGGCCATGATCTTCATGCAGGACAATGCTCCATCACATGCATCCAAGTACTCCACTGCTTGGCTAGCCAGCAAGGGCCACAAAGATGCCCGAATAATGACCTGGCCTCCTTCCTCTCCTGATTTAAATTCTATTGAGAATTTGTGGGCCCTTCTCAAACGTGAGATTTACAGTTAGGGAAGACAATACACCTCTTTGAACAGCATTTGGGAGGCTGTGTTTGCTGCTTCAGCGAAAGTTGATTGTGAACAGATCAAGAAACTGACAGACTCCATGGATGGAAAGCTCAATGCAGTTATTGAAAAGAAGGATGGTTATATTGGTCACTGAATATTTTAGAAAGGACAAACATTGTAATTAATTGTCATTTTGTGTTACTTATTTGTTACACTTACTTTAAAAATTGAGAATAAACATGTGAGCTGGGAGAAATTATCTTTTTAATTAGTTGCCTAAAAATTCTGCACACCAATTGTTGCCTAATAATTCTGCATTCTTATGTATTCCCCTGAGTAAGATCAAAACTAACTTTTCCTTTGTTTAACATTCAGGTTTGAGGTTCAATTATATTTTGGATTGACATAAAGCATTGTGATTGTTCAACAAGAAAATAAATATAGAGAAATACTATTTGCCTAATAAGTTTGCACGCAGTGTAGAGAAAAGTTGTTTTGAAGGTAGGAATGTCCATTCATTTTTCAATAAATGAATAAAAGCTCAGAAATTGGAAAATGATCATGTAGGTCTAGAGAAGTCTCTTTTTCATACCTCTTAGAGATCGGAATGCCCTCTCCATCATCTTAATCATTCATGAAATTTGTTTTGTCTAAATGTATTTAGCTTATTTAAAAAAAAAATTCAAAGCATTAAAAGACAATATAATTATGTTTAAATATATATTTTTAATCATTTAGTTAGTAAAAATGCATTGGTAAATATGGAAAACCAACCTCTGTTCCTCATGTCTGAGCTAACGGACTGTTTTTTACTGGTATTATTTGGCTGTGTGGTGTCCACAGCTATGAAAAAAGCCATTTGTGTGCATTGCTACCACTTGAGGTGGGACACAGTGAAAAAGACAAACATAGGGTAATTGAGAGAGAGAGAAACAAAGGGAGTAGCAAGAAGAAAGACAATGAGGTTTTGGTATGGATGAGAGAATGGCATGCCTAACAATCAGAGCTTTAGCTTGTCAATGGACATATTAGTATTTGACATATTGCGTTATCTACCGGTATTGTGTTAATGTTATATACTGCTACAATGGGACTGTATGCCGTGTTGCCCAGACTCTAGAGTGACAGCAATATCCTGTGAACATGATCGGGTATAGTGACAGTGGAGCTGCAGGTCAGGGTGAAGAGCTTAACAGAGGGGGTGGAAACAGGCTGCCAAAACGACAAAGCCTTTCACCGAACACATGGCGATGAAATGGCATAAATGGCAGACAGGGACATTACCAGGGGTGGATAGCAACGTGCTGCTACTAATGTATAAAGGAGTATTTGTTTTGAGTAATGAGTACTTTTCACGTTCCTTTTGGTGTGCTGTCTCTGAAAACCACACCAACAGCAGCTTCTGTCACATTTCACACACTCATTACTCAAGTACAGTTTTTAGAAAGGAATGTACTCTTTACTCCGTTACATTTCATCTATTCACTTTAGTTACAATTTTTTGTTCGGTAGTCTAATTTGTAATGTCAATTTTTGTTTTGCTTCCTTCTTGGCCGAGTGGTGCGATTTGTACTGGTTCTAGCACTGCACCACTCCTTTCACTTGTGCTTTTTTGAGAGGGGAGGGAGCGAAGGCTCTCCGGTTCAATCCAAGCTGAATGCGCTGCCAAGTACAAGCGCAAACATCCATTAATTTTACTCACAACTTGCTACAATGGAGACAGTGATGCCGCAACACCTGTCCCGGGGCAAACAATAGCAGCAAATAACAGCAAAACCAATTCAGTCAGGGATTGTGAGCCTACTACTAGGGTGAGCAAAGTCAGTGGCGCCAAAGCCAGGGCAGAGAGAGACTAGGTAAAACATCAATATTAGTCTGTAGCTATAAGCTAGCTACTTACTTTTAAAGCCTGCCAAACAGTTAATTAATGTAGCCTACATGTAGTAGATAGTCATAGTCATTTCAAGTCTAATTCCTAAACTTTTGTTGGATATAGCTTCTTGAACATGTTCTAAAAAGGTATTAAACAGTATCTCTGCAATTTCTTTGAGTGATTTGAATCATTTCTTTGTTTGTGGTCCACAGACATAATAAATAATAACATGAATAAGTTATATTTTTAACATTATTTACATTAGCCAGTCCTTGATAGAGTGCAGTTACTTTTTATTAAATATAAATTAATATCCAGGATGATAAACCCTGGTTAGCAGCGGTGGAGGAAAATAGGGTCAGGGAGAACCAGGACACTGATATGGTGATTAAAGAGTTTTAAAAACAAGTGAGAAACAAATGAGTTGCTGAGAACGTTTATCCTGAAATAAGGTAGCCATGAAAATGTACTTTTTCAATTTCCAGTTCACTGCTGATAGTTGTAGTGTAGTGCTATCAACTTCACTTTATGGCTTAGCAGCACTGTGTACTACTTTAATATTCATGAGGTCCTTCCTGAGCAGCCAGACAGTATGTTAGTATTCTAGCAATTGTGCCATTTGATGATGGAATGTTTAATCACGATGGAAACTAGTTTGCATTGTGGGGCTGTTGCTAGTGTCTACAAGCCTGGGACAATGGAGCTGGGGATGAAGGAACTGAAAAATCTAAATTTTATGTTACTATCCCTTTAATGAGCCTTCATTTTCTAGTATATCCATTCAGATGTACTGTATCTGCTTTATATGATGTCATTTGAATACTATTTGTTGCTGCTGTTCTATTTACATTCTTTTATCTGTTTCTGTGTCCTAGTTCAAATGTAATGCAGTATTTGTATAGGCTTGGTAAATGCTTTAAACGGACACTACCAAGGAAGGCATGGATTGGAATGTGTCCACTGTTAATGTAGTGGGCTAAGTGGTTGTAGAACATCCCCCAAATCCACATGTTGGGTTATAACAGAGAGATAGTTTTAGAAAAGCTCTCTTCTCGCTTTCTCCCCAGCCTCTCTGCATGTTTCTTAGCTCTTGCAACCTCAAGTCTCTGGAGAACTGCTATCTTTAGTACAGGCAATACAATCGTATACTCTCTTTACCTATTAAATCCATCTGTTACATTAACTTGTTTACTTTTTGGAATCCTCTATAACAGGGGTGTCCAAACCATTCCACGGAAGGCCGTGTGTCTTCAGGTTTTTGTTTTTTCCTATAAATTGGTTCCCAGTTCACACCTACACAACCAGGTGAGGGTAGAAACTAACCAATTAGTAACCTAATTAGTCAATCAAGTACAAGGACAGAGCGAAAACTTCGAAAATAGTTTGTGAAAATTTAGCGGAACCTCCGTGGAATAGTTTGGACACCCCTGCTCTATAACACGGGTGAAAATCCAGTTCCACCAGAGCTGTTGGGGTGGTTAAAAGAACCTTTTTAAATTAATTATTTGGATATGAAAACATTGCAGAGAGAAACACCATGCCTCAATACCAGGGTAATTCAATTCAAATTTTGAGCAAAAATCAAACAACAACATGTCAATTCTAACTTTATGTACAATGACAAACAAACCTTTTGGATATATTCCAAAAAAACATGATAGGTGTGGATCAAACCCTTCAGTGTGCCTTTTTAATAGATATCTGTCAGGAAGGAAGGGCACAGATGGATGCTGTGTACTGCTGGCTGTTCCTTAACAACATAGCTCAGGGTCCATTATTGACAAGGCACAGGGCCCTGTGTGAATACTGGGAAACATAAACACTACTTATGCTCCAATGCTCTCGACCTCTGTTCACGCTTAACTTCCCCAGCCTGACTCAATACTACAGTATACATAATAACAAAGGCCTTGTTCATTTGAAAATGTTTCTTATTTAGCAGACAAAGGACCATGGACCATTATATAAGAAAGGCTGTTTCCTTTGGGGTAGTTTCCCCTGTTTTCTAATTATCTGAAAGCTTGGGAGTATTCAGAAACTCATTTTGAAATTTTATGGAAACAATGTAGAAAATGTTTTCCAAACTATGCAGATATGAAACATTGTTTTCACGGGAAGCGTCTACATTGGTCCCACATCTGCCTGAGATCCAATAATAAACTGAGAAACAGACATAATCCCTTCTCTTCAGACCTAATGAACAGATAAGTGCCGTCGTAGCCTAGTGTGATCCTGGCCAATAAATTGTTGCAACCTGTTGCCTCCAAGTGAGAAAACGTACTGGAACAAATGTTATTCTGAAGGCCTGAAAGTATACATATAACAACATGTTAACTTTCCAAGAAAAATTTTGGGGCTGCCATTAAAACGTTTTTGAGGAAAAAGGGATGCGTGTTTCTGAATATGAGGTTAAAGAGATGAGAAATTGACCTTTTGCTAAGCAGTGGCCCTCATGGTTACTGTTGCAACCTTTGACAACATTTACTTGGGAAGCTTCAATTAAAAGTGCAAATATAATAATTGAAACAAAAAAGTAATTATATAACAGGTTCCCTATGACTTCAACAGGTGACTTGTCAAAAATGTTTTGTCTATGTCCTTTTTCAGAAAGATAAAGTTGCACCTCTTGACCATTCATTAAAAGTTTTTGGTGTGCAATATTTGTGTTCACATATCAAGATTAGTGACGAGAAAGCCTTTTCCCCAGTTTGGTCTGACAAAAACAGATTAGACCTACATTTATATTAATAATCCCTGACATCAGCTATCTTGTGGGTGAGACAAGTGTGACATAATTTCATTATTTTACCCGTTTCCTGTGTGTTTTTTCAAGCAACACCATTTTTTTTATTGCGTCCATCACGCACTTGTGAATCTACCTATATAAACATGCGTTTGTTGCATTGCAAGAATGGATTGTTTGCTGTGTTCTGTCCAGGAAGTTCCCAGGAAGATACTACTCTAGCTGCCTTCTCTTTAAAATGTGTTTTCTCATAGTCTGAGAGTGTCTGACTAATTTCTCCAAAGTGGAGATTTTCTCTTTTTCCCCTTGCTCACTTGCCTTTTTCCACTTTGAATTCCAAACTCAAAATTGTTGTAATTTATTAGATGCCCGTACAGATTTTTTCAATGAAACTGACATCCTTCTCTATTTTTCAGTCTTCCAGGTTTACCCATTCAGCACCTACCCAGATGGTCACTCACCATTGCAATCTCCACTACTAGTCTCTCTTATATATTGTCAACTCTCCCATCTGCTAAATCCTTCTATCTTTAGTCTCCTGATCCAGCCTCTTCCACCTTACTCTCCTCATTAACCACATCCTATGACTCATACTGCCACCTTTCCTTTTGGCAGCTTGGCTATCCCCTCCTGCTGGTTGGCTATGTGACTCATGTAAGAGGGATGAGATGCAGCCAAGCATTAATGGAGGAAAACAAAAATGCCTACGATATTTTCGCTCCCTCCTCGCTCCCTCCTTGTCCACTAGATCTGCTATTAAAGCCAGTTTCTACAACTCCACATTTAAAGCTTCTTAAAATAACCATAGGAAACTACCACCTTTTCCTCACTCCTCAGCATTCCCCTTCCATTACTCCATGACTCTGTCAACCGTTTTCAACAGACGTTTGATGATATCAATCACTCAGCCTATTGGGTCTACTGGACCATCACACACAAAACTTCACAATGCGCTAACCACTTTTTTCTCCTGCTGTGTAAACATAAAACCTGCAACTAGTGATGTCTGGTTGCTCACAACGATCCCATACCCTCCTCCCATCTCCAGGTCATCTGTAGAGACATACTCCTCCCATCCCTCAGCTTCCTCATCAACTCATCCTTGTGTCCCTTCTGATCGGCCAGAGTCACTCTCCTTCAAACCCTTCAAAAAATGTGAACATGTTGTCTCTGACCAAATCTCCTGTTATCTCCCTCAGAACAGTCTCCTAAACCCTAACATGTCTGGCTTCAAGACGGGCTACTCAACTGTCCTCTGTGTCACAGATGCTCTTCACACTGCCCAAATGGACGCTCTTATCCTCCTTGATCTATCTGCTGCCTTTGACATTGTAAACCCTCAGATCTTTCCCTCTACCCTCTCAGGCCTTGGCATCTTAGGCTCCGCACAATGTAGGATCGCATCTTACCTAGCAGGCCGCTCCAATCCGGTGACATAGAGAGGATCTACTGGTTTACCTAAGGGCTGAGTTCTAGGACCTCTCATGTTCTCTCCATACAGAAAGTCACTTGGCTCTGTCATATCCTAATGTAGTCCCTCCTATCAGTGCTATGAGGATGTTACCCCCTTCTGACACCCAGGTGGTGACACACACGTCTTCGTGCCAGGCTAACATGTCTTCGTGCCAGGCTAACATGTCTTCGTGCCAGGCTAACATGTCTTCTTCGATGTTAGCCCACCACCTGAAACTGTATTCATGATACAGCATTCTCCCCTGTGCCTTATTGTTTAAATAACACTCTGTACAATGATCTATAACCATGACTGTAATAACTCATAAGGGGTTGTACAAGTGTTTTCACTATAATGATTTAAAATAGTCTAGTGCACAATATATTATAGCCATATTGGTTGAAAACCACAGACAATATTGTTAATACACACATTTGGAGTTTAAATACACCGTTCAGCCATAACATTATGACCACCTGCCTAATATTGCATAGGTCCCCCTTTTGCAGACAAAACAGCCCTGACCCATCGAGGCATGGACTCCACTAGACCTCTGAAGGTGTGCTGTGGTATCTGGCACCAAGATATTAGCAGCAGATCCTTTAAGTTCTGGATGGATGGATAAGACTTGCTGCATGGATCGGACTTGCTTGTCCAGCAAATCCCAAAGATGCTCGATTGGATTGAGATCTGGGGAATATGGAGGCCAAGTCAACACCTTGAACTCGTTGTTGCATTCCTCAAACCATTCCTGAACCATTTTTGCTTATCCTGCTGAAAGAGGACAATGCCATAAGGGAATACCGTTGCCATGAAAGGGTGCACATGGTCTGCAACAATGCTTAGGTAGGTGGTATGTATCAAAGTAACATCCACATGAATGGCAGGACCCAAAGTTGCCCAGCAGAACATTGCCCAAAGCATCACACTGCCTCTGCCGGCTTGACTTCTTCCCAAAGTGCATCCTGGTGCCATGTGTTCACCAAGTAAGCGACACACACGCACAGAGCCATCCACGTGATGTAAAAGAAAACATGATACATCAGACCAGGCCACCTTCTTCCATTGCTCCATGGTCCAGTTCTGATGCTCACGTGCCCATTGTAGGGGCTTTCGGCAGTGGACAGGGGTCAGCATGGGCACCTTGACTGGTCTTCGGCTATGCAGCCCCATACGCAACAAATTGCGATGCACTGTGTGTTCTGACACCTTTCTATCAGTACCAGCATTAACCTTTTCAGCATTTTGAGCTACAGTAGCTCGTCTGTTGGATCGGACCACACGGGCCAGCCTTCGCTCCCCACGTGCAGTTTTGGAGATGCTCTGACCCAATCATCTAGCCATCACAATTTGGCCCTTATCAAAGTCGCTCAGATCCTTACGCTTGCCCATTTTTCCTGCTTCTAACACATCAACTTTGTGGACAGAATGTTCACTTGCTGCCTAATATATCCCACCCACTGACAGGTGCCATGATAAAGAGATTATCAGTCAGTGTTATTCACTTCACCTGTCAGTGGTCATAATATTATGGCTGATCGGTACTTTAATGTGAATATAGCAAGACTCACATAATTTATGTATCTATTTAAAATACCCTTAGTCCTAATCTATTCCAAACATATTAATTATTGTTATACAACCTGCATGGATCCACAACCTGTTATGGTGTGTGGGATGGGGTGGCTGTTTTATTTTCTGTCAGGCATGCTGGGGATCCTAATGTTCTGCCTGCTTGGAGTCACCCCCTATGACCAGATTGATGTTCACAAATTTTTCCCCAAACGCATAGATTTACCCCTGCCAGCCAATAAGATGATTATAGGCGATCAGGGGACTGAGTGACTGTCACATTTGTTTACTGTTGGGCCGACCATGGAAAATTTGGCCATGCTCACTAATTCCAAACAGTTGGCCACAGCCAATGAGTGGAGACACAGATCTGAAATGGATCTACTGTCACAACTACACAATGAAACTCATCACCTGATATAATCCACATGGAAAATCTAACAAACACATACTGACACTCTTCAACAAATGAAATACTATGGAGTTGGTAAGCCCCAGCATTCAAAACCCTGATCAATTCTCTAATTTTACTGAAAAACATATGGTACATTGAAATCTCATACTGTTTAATTAAAAAAAAAACACTGACACACAAAGTCAATGATTGTATGGTGACCATGTGAAGGGGCAGAGAACTGTAAAACCCTCTTCCCATGATTTTGTGATGATTTGCTTAGCAACCGTGATAACCTTGGCAACTGGTGGACTGTCTGCTGGCGGGGGCATTATACGCCCTTCCATTCATGGACGTGTTTCTATCTCCTCTTCATTTATCTGTTTATTTTCAACGTGATGCTTCAACATACAACCACAGGCCAGAGTGCTGCTTTTCTTGCACAAACCAAGTCTCACTTAAATGCACAATGATTTGTCAATTTATGCAGTTTCGCAACAAATCCGGTCTTACTAAAATGCACAAAAACCTTCAAAATCCAAGACATTACTTTTTGTATGTTTTTGTGTGAATGTCAGACTGTGCTGCAGAAATGTTGTGTGTGAGACAGGTTTCGTCCAACGCCCCAGGACACCACTTATAACTATATGACTATGACATTTCCTTTAGCACTCATCAGTGCAGACTTTGCAGCTCTCCAATTTGGAAGGGTCGGAAGAAACTTTATCGGTTGGACTGCGTGTGTGCAAAGTGTTAATTATCCACATTTCCTATTTTCTCACCCTCTTTTTAACCCTTTATATCAGTGATATATGATAAATATTGACTTCATTTAATACAGTGTATTAAGATTTACATTAGCTATTGCACACAGAAATGAATTGGACCCTTTACTACCAAAATAAGTTTGAAGGCCATATGTGGACTTTGGCTGATATTTTCATTCATTAATTTAAAAAAAAATAACACAAATGCACACAAGTTTATCTGTTTACTATTTTTTGTCATGCTGCAAAAAGTGCATTCAGGAAAGGAGCTTTTTTGAGCTTAACAGATGAGCCAAAGCAACTATGCTCCCACCTGAAATCAACATCATGTTGTGTACTGCTAAAAAGGAGGTCCAAGTTACTAACGGAAGGTGAGCTATTATCCTAGTAGTTAAACATATTTGGTTGTGTTTCCTTGTTTGACGAAATCAATTGGATTGGGGTAAAAGCACAAACTCAGGTAGAGCATCCTCTTAAAGTACATCTGTCCTGGATATACTGTAGGTGTAGAGGCACCTCCAGTTCCTGAGGGACATACAGTACATGAGTGGGTAACCTCTGTCTCAACTACCCAAGACGACTCAGCTGGCAGTAAAGGACACTGGAGCCGTGGTGACTGAGCCAGAGACCCAACAGACCATGTGATGGCTGGAAACCATTTGGTGGCAGCAGCTCATTCACACCCTTTGGATATTGCCCCCTCTTGTGTTATTCTTAAATATGGTTACAACCGGGTGAAGTGCCAGTTGATAGCGCATGGCACTAGTAATATGTAGTGGGTTTGATACCTGATTAAGTTTATGTAGATGGATCACACAATAAATGTAAAGGTAATAACAAATTAGGTTAGTTAGATAATTGATAAAATGAGTAGCATATTGTTTTCAAATGTGTCCGCACTTTTTTACTAAAAGTTAAATAAATCAAATAAAAATGTTCTCCAGGCATGTTTCAAGAGCCAGATTATACCGTTAAATCCTGTTGGAATCTGGACCCACAGATACAAATGCTTTTGTTGATGCTTTTAATCGACAAAACATACCTACCCCAAGTGGAGTAATAACTAAAAATAAAGTATAAAAGCAAGAATCTCCTGTTGTTAATAGTCAAGATTTTTTGCTGTGGCATATTACAGAAAACTAGGTCCTTGATGTTTACTAGTTATTGACACTAAGAAAACCACAGGGCTGAGAATCTTTACCTAGTACTGCTGGTTACTGTCACTCCTCTCATCTCTGGAGCTCTAACAATATATTTTATCTAACATTAATTTATGGGATTATTCCAAAAGTATGGAAAACCGCCCATATCCTGGCATTATGTGGGTGTGGGAATACTAGTGATGTTCGGACATCATTTGTAAACATGCAGCTGCATTCTTTTTTATCTGCATTTTGATCAGATTAGTCTGGTTTTAGACCTGGAACCATTACTATTACTGCAAATATATTGGTTGTAATTGTATTGCCAAAGCTTCGGATGAGAAATCACATTGTGTTGCCATATTCACTGAACTTTCAAAGGCTTTTGATACTGTTGATTACTGCATTGTGTTAACAAGAACTGACCTTGGGCATGGCCACTAATTTATGGTTTAAGAATTACCTTAGTTATAGAGTTCAGGGTATTTTAATGGACAGATATGCACTGATTTAAGACATTTGTGAACAGGACAAATGTCAATTGTAAAAAAAAAAGAAAGAATAAAATTCCAGAACAAAGAGAGAGTGCGCCGGGTGAGTGCAGTGAGGAGCAAGGAACAATCGAGAGATGGTTGGGAGGGCCAGTTCCATCCCAGACACACCTGCGATTCACAAATGCCAATCAGGGCGGCTATAAATGAGGGACTAGGAGCTGCTCTGGGGTAAGTTCCACCAATGTGTAACTAACAGCCTTTTTGTACGTGTTCTCCACACAGGCTGTGCCGAGGATGAGGAATAGCCATCAGATATGGAGGCGAGGGCATTTAGGATGTATGAAGGATTAAGATTAAACTTTATACTTAATCCTTTATCTGTCCTAAATGCCCTCGCCTCCACATCAGCGGCACAATTGCATTTGAGATTAGATTTACAAATCTCAAATGTAAAGCCCCAATACCATTGTGACTTTGTGAAATACACCTTCCAACAGGCTACATTTTACCTTGGTTAATTTTAGAGCATGATTTAGGTGAAGGAAGAAATTAAACTTGACTAGGCTTGTGGTCAGCAAGACTCTAAAACTACAATAAACCTCCGCGCTAATAAGTTATTTGAATGTCTTGCCAGCTCATACATGTACACATCAGCAGAGTTTGCTAAGTATTAATAGAACATGTTTTATGGTCAAATGGACACAAACTCCAGAGGTAGGTTTGACGTAAAATCAGGGATGGTCATGCAGGAAAATTAACTTACTCCTCAATTTTCATTATTTTGGTAGATACTGTATTTAAAGGTGTGGGGTTGTTTTGCTTCCAAATGCCCTGGGAACCCTGTCAGGACACATGGCATCAAAGACTATAAAAAGGACCATGAGATTTTCTAGCAAAATCTGTCTGCTACTTCCAGGAAGCTCGAATTGTGCTGTTGTTGAATCTTCCCACAGAACAATGATCCAAATAACTCCATCGAGAGCCACAAGAAACATTCTCACTGACCATTGAATCGAGCCTTCGCAACAGTCATTCCCTTTAAGTCAGTACCCTGACCTAAACCCTATTGATAAGGTGAGTGAGCTAAACAGGAGTCCATATGCTGCATGGTTGAATGGTCTCAGATCTCTTGTAATGTGTCCCCCCCCCCATCAAACATTGTGGAAGACTCAGTGCTGTTGTCTTGGTAAGGGAGGGTTCTCAAAGTACTAAATGCAGGTGTTCCAATTAGGCAAGGAGTCCAATAATTCTGGAGGGCACTGTAGCTATTGTACTAGGTTAAAGCTGGCGGGGTATGGGGTGAATGAGGCATTTTCATGCTCATTTAGCTTTTTTAGTCTACTGATTAATCCATGCTTTTCAGTTTGAAATATATATTTTTTATCAGCTTAGTCAATCAATTTGCATACAAAACCCAAGTCATTAACAACTATCCCAAAACATCTACCTGTAGTAAAGTATAATGGGAATATAAAAATGTTTGCTAATACTTTATTTTGGGAGTCCCAATTTCCATCTATAGATGTTCTATAGATAGTAATGCTATCAATAAACTTTCAACAAACTTTTATCAAACTATCGGTTCATAAGCAACTGCCTGCTAGGATTAGGTTTAGAATTAAGTATAGGGTAAGGGTTAAGGTTAGGGATAGAATAAAGGTTAGGGTTAGGATATAGATAAGGGTTACGTTTAGTAGCTAATTAGTTAAAATGTTACAGATAGTCAGTAGACAATCTGTAGAGCATCTACAGGTACACCTTTGGGACTCTCAAAATAAAGTGATACCAAATGTTTTCTCATAAAACTGTTGTACCATCAAAATGTGGTTATTAGCATCAACACTGGGTTATTTTACTTCACTTAAAGATTCCGTCTTCTGGAAACCACATTTTGTGGAAGAGATTTTGATTTTTTTGTCTGAATGTGCTGAATGTTGTTTATACGTGCATAATCTGTAAGTATAATCACCATCATAACTCTGTAAGAAATGATATTCACGTTTGAAAATGAGTGATTTCTCACTGAAAAAGCAACACTGGCCTATATTTGCTGTTTAGGTTATTTTGAAAGGCAGAGAGCGTTATGGCTGAACACAACAGTAGATCAAGTAGACTATCTGTAGAGATCCTATAATGGTGATCAGGGAAAAATTGGTCTTAGTCTTTTGGTCACACCACTCTCATGACTGGCCAGTCCACTCAGGCCAGTCCAGGCACATCGCTCTCCACCAATGTGCTTGATAATTTCCTGCACGACCAGTGCAGATTACATAATATATTATCAACGAGCAGGAATGCATTTTGATAACTGAATGAGATAGTTATCAACCTTGGCTAATGATAATGATGGAAGACCGTGGATCAGCTCACTGTTTCTAAACAGCTTCAGCTCAAAACAAATCACGATCAGCCTACATACACCCTAAAATAATACACTGCTGACAGACCTGCATAACCATGAACTGTCAATCCAACAAAGACAACTACTGCACTGCACATACAATTTAAAACCGTTTCACACTAATCATCATGCATCACTCATTCCTCCACTGCAATACTATCACTCACCTTTTCGGTTTTTGCATATAGACTGTGTTAATCGGACCTGGCAAGTGTCTCCACAGGTTTGAACAGAATGAAAGCCCTTCAGAATAAAATTAATCTGCACATAGACATTCTATGTCCAGCAGAACAGCGAACCGACAAATCCCAATAATCTACTGCCAGTCACAAAGCCCTGTTTGTGTTCTGCATTGTGACTGATGTTGTTTGTCCAGTAAAGGCAAACAATGACATTCCGGGGCTTGCAACTGTATTCACGCCTCGCCTTTCCAAATGTAAAGCGTATTCAGACACCTCAGTCGGCAAGGACAAAGCCATGGATCTGTCATACACATGCCAGGCAGACTGGGGGCTATGGGGTGAGAGACAGCAGGCCCCTAAAGAGCATGCCATCTAACACAGCCTATATACCATAGTATAAACACAGAGCACAGGGTTCCACATTATACACCACACAATAACCCCACAGCATATGGTTACACTGCTCCAGCTGAGATGAGAAAGTATAGGAAAGAGTACAGGCTTACTGTACCTAATCTTGTCCACCACACTTTCAGTCCTGTGAGGCAAAGAGGGAGATCAGTCACTCATACAGGCATCCTGTTATACTTCAATGATGCACAAGAATACATCAAAAATCATTATTTTGCAATAACTGAATCTAAACAATTGGAATTAGCCTGTGACTGCTCTCAAATGTGTCCTGATATAAATAACAATCAAGTGGTTGTCTTATTGCTCAATTCTACAATGTAAAAAGACAGGGTGGAGATAATCATTGTTGATGTCTCGTGAACCAGTCAGCAAACACAACAAACCACAGAATGCACGTTCGAGATGAAAACCCATTTCTCTAACGCAATGAATGATAATGCTAATAATGTTTTTTTCCCCTACACAATCTCACCAGAGTTGACAGAAAATGTAGCTGTTCTCTGCAGAGGTGACATTACATTGTGTCCTCTAAAGCTGGAAACAGAAAATTCACCCCACAGAAGCAGAAGCCCCACACAAGATATTACAGACAACAGAGACAAAAAAAGAACATGAATGAGAAATCCCATAAAATGCATGGTGCTATTTGGAGAAGTTTATGGAGAAATGGCAGAATGAGAAATCCCATAAAATGCATGGTGCTATTTGGAGAAGTTTATGGAGAAATGGCAGGAGAGAAAATGTAGTTAGACTGAACTGGAATGAGAGGATGGGGAGCAGGAGAGAAGGAGAAATAGAGAAAGAATGAAAGGGAGGGGAACATGTTGTAGCCTGGCATAGATATTAAGAGAGTGAGTGAGAGAGAATTGAGAGAGACAGAGCGAAATAAGAAAGTGTGAGAAGCGGTATGGTTCCAACAGAAAACCAAATGCAGACTACAGTGTTTTCAGTTAATATTAAATACCTTGGGCCTCATTTATCATATCCATATGCAAAAATATGTGCATAAACTATGAGTGTGATCATTCTAACTGCTTGTCAAAGGTGGCCTAGGTAATGGAGTAAATACTGAGTAGTCCATACGTTTTTGGACATCATCTGAGTTGTCAAATCTCCTGTACCGGGTCTGGTATACCTTTCTTGGCAAACAATATACAGCTCCGGAAAAAATTAAGAGACCACTGCACCTTTTTCTTTCCTTTCCAAAAAAGTCGAAAAGGAAGGTTTTGAGTGAGGAACAGAAGGGCTAAAATTAAGAGACCACTGCACATTTTTCTTTCCTTTCCAAAAAAGTTGAAAAGGAAGGTTTTGAGTGAGGAACAGAAACGTTCAATTTGCAGTGGTCTCTTAATTTTAACCCTTCTGTGCAGTGGTCTCTTAATTATTTCCGGAGCTGTATGTCGCAGTCCATAAGTATTTGGACAGTGGCACAAGGTTTGTGGTTCAAGCTCTGTACACCAGCTCTTTGGATTTGAAATTACACAGCGACAATGGTGACAGACTGTCAGCTCTAGTTTGAGGATATTGGATGAACCATTTAGAAATAATAAGTTTTGTAAATGGTCCCCCCATTTAAAGGTACCAAATGTATTTGGACATTTGGCTTCAGAGCTGTCTCTTAATCAGGCTGGTGAGTATGTTTGCATCATTAGTCCATGTACAATACAGCTTTCAATGTCTAGTCAGCAGGTAACCAAAGAATTCTAACCATTATAAAGAAAACAACAACAACAAACTGTCCAACAGATCAGGAACACTCTCCAGGAGGTGGGCGTGAATGTGTCAGCGACTGCAATTCGCAGAAAACTACAATAGCGGAACTACAGCGGTTGGACTGCAAGGTGCAAAAACACCTTGCAGTCCTCTAGTTAGCCTCATTAACAGGATGGCCTTAAAAATATCAAAAAGAGCCTGCATTCTTGATAAAGGTGTTGTGGACAGATGAGACAAACAATAACATATGGAGGAATGATGGCAAGAGGAAAGTTTGGGAGAACAGGAACTTGCAACCTGTCTATAATAAATTATATTCAGTTATTTAAGCATTTATAAAGCACTTTCAATGTGGGAATTAAGCACAGTGGATGCATATGTGTGTTGTAGTACCATCTAGTGGCAGAAAGAAAAAGGCACACTATGCACTGATACACAGTCTCATGAAATCGCTAGAACAGTGGAATTCTCTAAAAATCTGCTTTAAGAGGGGATTGTTTTTTTACAGGATTTATGGTGACTGATTATGTATAGGTGTATGACTGACTATTCATCTTTGTTCTGTTTCTCTTTATTCACCCAGTTATCATGCATTAATGATGCAAACAAACACACCTACCTACTAAGAAACAGCTGTGAAGCCAAATACAGTACTTGTACAAAACTGTGCTGTTATTTCCAAATGGTTCATTTCTAGAATATACTTGGCAGTTTGCACACAATGAATTAGAGAGATGCAGGGAGCTACCACAATAACGGGAGCATTAGGGAGAACTGACTTTCTCAGGGACCTAATTATTTTTCCACATTTATTTTTTCTGGGATTGGACCTAACAACATTTTAGTAACTGATCAGATGCTCTAATCGCTACTGGCTGTCATCCCAGGCATGTTAGTGAATGGTGAAGGTTGGATGCCCATAATTTTATAGAGATTACTGATGTGTGGTGATGTTGTGTGCCAAGACTTGAGTGCACATGTATGCTTTTTAATGCAATATTTTTCTGTGGCAAAACAGTTTGCTGAAAATGCAATGAAACATACATCTTTTGACTTTTAAAGTACACAAGTGTCCAGTTAAGTATTCCTTACAGCATTCTTAAGAGTAACTCCTTATTGGTGACAATGTAACTTCTTGTGACAGTTTTACTAGGACAGTGGTTGACTTTTCGTTTACTGCTGCTAAATGTCAGGTGTACGGTACTATGGCGTTCATTTGGTGTACCTATCTCCCTCATAATCAGTAACAAGATTTTAGTATATTCCTAAATTTTAGTCTCCTCTATTTTGTTTTGATATATTAATACTATTAAATTATTTAACAGCAGGTTAGATGGCACAGTGAATAACTACACTCTCTAGCATTTACAGAAATCAATGTGAACTGTGTAGAATTTTATTAACCAGAAAATGACAGAGGGATTTTCGTTTGCCACACTGTGCCATTGTTCATTGATGTAATTGAGGAAATAACCATGCCTCTTAGTGACATTGGCCTTTGCAAAACTGTAATTCTGTAGTCAGTGAGACATTTTTGGTCAAGCTTTGGTCATTGTCTTGCTGAAATATTCAACAACAACAGAATTTTAGTATCCTTGCAGATGCAGACAGATTTCGGTCTAAAATCTCCTGGTATTTGACGGAGTCCATGATGCCATGTAGAAATATGGATTGGCAGATTGTTACACAGAAATTGAGCCCAATGAGTGAAAGCCCTGCCTGCAGCTATTTATTTAATAAATCTAGGGAACAGCAAGAAGGCCTGCATCTTGTGAATGTATTCAACCCTTTCCTCAGGGATCCGCAGCCATTCCATGTATTTGATATAATACAGAGCTAGCACACCCGATTAGACTTGTCGGCTGATCATCAAGCCCTTGATTAGTCAATCAGATGCCTGTTCAGGGCTAAAACAAATTCATGAAACATCATGGGGGAGAGGTTTGGAGAGGTGAGGGTTGAATACTTCTGGTGTAGCATACTAATAGTTGTGTGTGGCAGCACTAATTCAAAGAGATAGCTAAGAGCAACTTCATGGAATGCTTGGTAGGTTAGCAGCAGCCTTAGCCTCAACAGACGGCCAGTGTAGAGAAGGTTGTGCTGGAGTATGGTGACTCAGGATTCTTGCAGTTATATTAAGCACTAATTGAAGTTTATTTACTCTATTATCTGGGTAGCTGGTGAGAAGAGCACTGCTATAGTCAAATCTAGAAGTAACAAAAGCATGAATAATTTCTTTGTGCAAAAAGTGAATTTTGGCAGTGTTACAAAGATGAAAAGAAAACCTGCTTGAAATATGTTTTATTTGTTGTTCAAAAGAGAGATCAAGGTCCAAAGTAATGCAGAGGTCCTTTGCGGTTGTATTTTTTTTTTTTTACTTTTTTTTTCAGTTGATACTTCCACATCATGGTCTGGTATTTTATGTCAAAAAACCACAAAACTCCAGTTTGTTAAAAGACAACATCTAAAATGTCAAATCTCCTGTACCGGGTCTTTTATACCTTTCTTGGCAAAAAAATACACGCAGTGCAGTCCATAAATATTTGGAGGGTGACACATGTTTTGTTGGTCTAGCTCTGTACACCAGCTCTTTGATTTTGCAATACCATATAAGGGTATCAAAATATTTGGAAAATTTGCTTCACAGCTGTCTCTCATTAGGCATGCACAAGAGAGGTGTCCATCTCTAGTCTTTTTTCTAGGCTTTTCTTTTGCATTTGGTTACTGGTGTCTGATAAATACGCAGGACTAAATGTGCCATATTATGAAATAAATAAGAGAATACATAAATGAATAAAAATTAAATAAATAAATAAAAACACTAATATTTTTATTTGCATGTTGTATGTGCAATGCAAATATATTTTTGCATTCGTGTTGCCCTTTGCATTTGTATCTGCATTGTGTATGTGCATTGCATTGCAATTGCAATGGACAGATTGAACAGTTTTGACTGGACTGCCTTGGTGTATACTGAAAAAACTGTGATTGGACAAGTCCCACCCAAAGGGCTGAAAAGCTTTGTGGCTAGTAGCTATCGATGACTAGCAAAATATTTGTAAATGGTTCCTATAGTGCACTCAGCAACAGCGCATGTAATGTGATATTATGAATACACACGTATTCAAAAGCAGTGCCATGGTGAGCATGATCCAATTTGTAAGTAGCCTAAAAAAAAGTAACCACATTTTGTAGCAATGTCAGCCACTACCCTTAGTGGACTATTACATTTTGACCTTCTTAACTGCAAGGTGCAAAAAAACTAGCTAGCTTAAAAAACGGGATGGCCTAAAAAAACAAGTAGAGTTTGCTGAATTTTGGAAAATGGCACTGTTGACAGATAAGACAAATATTAACATGTATCAGAGTGATGGCAAGACAAAACTGTGGAGACAACATCTCTAAATTGCAAATCAAGTAATAATAGTCTGTAACAATTTTGCCAACTCTTCAACCAATTCATACAGAATCATACCTTAGGAAATATGTATGCTGACTTTTCAAATTTCTGGACGTGTTCCACATCCTACAAGCAGGTTAATGCTATATTTTAATACAGTGGCATTTAGGAGCAATAACTGACAACTTTTGTTTCTGGTTTAATAACAAAATGTTTAAACAAAGAGGAGCAGGCTGCTTTCTTACAATCAGAAACGTTTCGTTCCTACTGAATCACTCACCGTTTATTATAAAACAAAACCAACAACATTTTCATATGACGATGACTTTGTTCTTTCTGTCAGTCTTAGTGCTGGCTAAATGTAATGGACAGTGACAGCAGGCTCAAAGCAAGATAAAGGATTTAAAGGGAGGGCAGGAAGGAAAACTCAAAAGCAGGCTGAGTTTTAGTTGTAGGGAATGTAACACCCCATACCTACCTGCTCTCACTGCCGTTGTGCTCCTTCTCTCTCACCCTCAGCCACTTGCGGAGCAGGAAGCGCTTACGTATGGGTGAGGCACTGGGTGTGGAGCAGTTGGACCAGACGGCCCCATCATCATCACTGGACAGTGTGATGTCGATAGATGGCAGCTGCAGGTACTCCTTGGAACCAGAGTGGGAACGGGTAGAAGTTAGCTGCCTATTGACTAGCCACTCCTGGTCCCTCGCCCTCTTGCCTGGCATATTCTCAATGCACCGCATCTTGAAGTGCTTCCTTTGTAGTGTTGGAGTGGACGAGCTTGACAACACAGGACCATCCGAGACCCTGCAAGTCCCCCCATCCAAGTAGGTAGCAGAATCACAGGGGACACTCATCTGGAATGTTGGGGGGCGTAAGTTCTCATTCATGGTTGAAGCTTGAACTCACAAACGCAAACACACTGCCACTAAGAGACTGCTACTAGAATGCTGGATATTGGAGAAGTGCTGGGCTGGCGCGCTGTTTTAGATTGCAGGCTTGCAGGGAGATGTAGTTGGTGGAAGCTGTGGTAATAGATAGTTACTGAGTGTCAGGTGTTAAATTCCTCAAAGAGCACATGAGCACAGAAAAATCCTATGTAGTCCTGATTTACTAAGCAGTCATACAGCCTTTACCCATCTAGTTTCTCACCAGTGATTTTCATTGTTAGCTTAATCCATGTCCCAGTGCATGACCAGACATATTAATAGGGGAGCCCTTCAAATAGCCCAGGCCTTGTCTGGTTCTCAGCAAATGGGAATTCTGTGTATGTTCTTGGTTGTCGGGCAATGGTAAGGCTAATGGTTTGCAGCAGAATCTCTAGCCACAATAGAGGGTTGGATTAGATAACAAAGGGTATTCTGTTCTCCAAGCAGCAAATTAAACATGTATAAGGCCTGTCAGGGTGTGTAATAGTACTCTTCTGCCCTCCGCCTGGACAGGTAGGCCTAGTTAATCACTCACACATTCACAGTGATATTTCTATTTGCAGCCTGCCTAATGCTGGCTTCCTTGCTGCCTGTTGGCTAAACAGGAAGTCTCAGGTTTCCAGCAAGAACAGAGTTGATGCTGACCAATAACATGAGTATTCTCAAAGATGGTTGGTTACTGTCCCATATATAGAATATAAGGATGTGATTACGGTGCTGTGTAAAGAAACATCTGAGGGTAATGACACAGCAAGGGATACACGCATGCACACCCACTGGTGCATATTAAATGCACAAAAAGAAAACAATGACCACAGACAGAAAACCTGCACAAACACAATGTACACACACACACACTCACACACACACACCCTTTCCCTCTATTATTTACACTGACCTGTCCTTGAAGAGCGTGTCCATGTAATGGCAGTGCTACTCTGCATCTGGCCACTATACTTATATATTACTGACTCAGAGAACATTAACCAATAAGGCATACTTTGAAACAATAGCTGTGTGCTGAAGTTTACATTTAGCTGTGCAGATGTGGAAGAAATTCTAGACCAATGTGATAAGATATATACACTGTTACATATGCTAGTACTGTATACATATGCTATTGTCATGGTGCTGTAAAGCAACCTCTTTACATGCTGTACGTGTCAGTTTTTTTAATAATAAGTGTATATATTTTCAGTTGTCTATTCTATGTATCTGGTTGTTTTTACCCTCAAAATTGCAGGATTGATGGCAGGATGACATGTCTTGTTTGGCTAGCTTGACTTGCTGGCACTTTTTTGCATTTAAAAATTCATCTCAGCACCAGTGAGACCTGACTACAATACTGAAAATGTTAGTTGTGGAGAAGTAAAATCCCAAGAGTTCCACTGATGTGTGCCAGAACTGGCACAAACTAGCGTTGTTAAGTCTTGTCTCTCTTCACATGAAAGGGCTAGTTTTCATTTCTGAGAAAAACTGCAATTGACTCCAGTGACTGATGATGTAAAAAGATTGAGAGGTAAATTTATGTTCATTTGTTTAGGTAGCTAGCAAACTATCACTACACTGTTTTTTTAACTACAGAGTTGAGTATTCTCAACTTGCTTATTAACTGTTGGTGTTTTTTTTTATCTGTCTGCTGTTTATCTTGTAAATTGTTCCAAACGTATTCAAAGGAGGAAAGATAGTAGAGTTGCATGAAATACGTCCTTCAATATAATATTATCATTTTAATACTATACTTACATAAAATTATTTACTAGACACTTGAAATGTGCGGTGGTAAAGTTATTTCCTCCCAGTTAGCTGAGAGAACAGGATTTGAATCCAGCTCATGGAGGGTAATGCAATTGGTCATTATCGTCCAGGTTTGGGAGGTTAGTAGTCTTGCGAGGACACACCTCTAATCTCATCTGGCCTCCTTGGAGATCTGGAAACTTTAAACTTTAAAGAAAGTTGCCTCTGCTTCTCAGCGGCAACATTTCTATTGGATGTAGGTTTTGAAATAAACCTCCACTCACAGGCTTGTTGAAGGTGGACTAAGCGTGGTTTCACTATTTCTTGACTGGATAAAATACATTTCCTGAAAGTTTTTAGTTCCTACCTAGGTTGCAACGTATCAGAAAAGAAGCAGAGACTTAATTCTGTTTTGGAAGAACTGTGCTCTATTCATAAGATCGAGTCAATAAAGCCCCTACAACTTCTCTGCTTAAATGCTGTTCTGAAAAAGAGATGTTTGGCGTGCCTTCCTTCAGGATATGTTAAAAGTTTAATTCATCAAGCATGACCGACAGTCTGCGATTTATTGAAACAGAAAACGGACAGGTCAATGATACTAGTGGTTACTCTTCTGATTTCAGTAATCGAGGATCAGGTTCGTGTTGGGAGCGCAAAAGGATTCGCAGCAGCATAAGCAGGTCAAAACGAGACGGAGGACGAGAAAATTTGTTAGGCGAAAATCTTTTGGTACGTTTTTCCCATCCATTTGCAACAAAAATCCTATAGGTATTCTCCAGGCCTATTGACATTATAGGCCTGGTTTAATACGTTAGGGAGGTTAGTAATCAAGTATGGCTTTATCGTAGCAACTACTTTTCTCAGCTTTCAATCAACTGACTGTCATCAGAGCATACAAACATACTAGTAAAGGCCATGCGACACTTGAAGCACTACAAAAACACATTGAACTGTCACTGAGAGGAGGGGACAAGCTTTGCCAAAGGAAACAGTTGGATAGATGTGTAGGAAACTAGATAGATGTGTGACTAATAAAAGGAAAAAAGGTGTTTCAGTAAGGTGTTGTGCCACCAAGAGCCACCTGAACAGCTTCAATGCACCTTAGCATAGATAAAACAAGTTACTGGAACTACTGTATACTGGAGGGATGTAACACCTTTATGAAAGGCATTCCCTCATTTTGAGTTTTGATGATGGTGGTGGAGAGCGCTGTCTAACATATCGGTCCAAAATCTACCATAGGTGTTCAACTGAATTGAGACCTGGTGATTGCGAAGGCCTTAACATGAGATACCCATAATTTTCATACTTATCAAACCATTCAATGACCCCTCATGCCCTGTGGATGGGGGAATTGTCATCTTGGAAGAGACTCAATTATAAATCCTCTGAAGTCACTTAGATCCTTTCCTCTTGCGATCTTCATCCATAATTGAGGTCAACTGGGCCTGCACAGCATTTTTATATATAGCACAGAGCATGGTGCAATGTTCATTACTTAATTTTATCATGCAGTACACCTGGATGAAAGCATATGCATTCTTTATAGTCCTCCAGTAATTTTTTCCTTTAATTTGTCACCCATCTGTGCATCCATTAGGAGTTAATGATTTTCCCACCCAACCCAACATCACATGCTCTAATGCAAGGTTATTCAAATTTTTCCAGATTTGAATCACTGTATGTGGGTTAGGGTTAGGGTGTTTCCCATTATTGTTAGGCATTATGTCTTCTGTTATTTATTATGATTACTGTACCTGATTTTTCTATAGGTCACAGTAAAAAAACATTCTAAACATTCTACACTTCTAAACATACTCAGATTTATGCCCATTACTAGGCCTAAGCACTCTGTTTAGAGGTTTACGTTAATGATTGGTATACCTCCTGTGATACTCACAGGTGTCACTAATTATGTCTAATTTCATCAACATTATCTGCTATACATAATACCAGTCAAACATTTGGACACACCTACTTATTCAAGGGCATTTCTTTAGTTTAGAATAATAATAGTGAAGACATTTAAACTATGAAATAACACATATAGAATCATGTGGTAACCAAAAAAGTAGTGTTAAACAAAACATTTGTGTGTGTGGGGGGGGCAACCAGACCAAAGGGAAATATAAATATTAACTATTAAACAATCAACAATTAATACGTTGGGAAATGTATTTATTTTGCCATGCATAATGAGAAAAGTTGTGAACAGAATCTCAGTTTAACAAAGCAAAAGGAGTTCATTACAGAAAAATTCATGTCAGTTGGGACCTACATTCTCCACCAGCCCGCATGGTCATTTAGTGATTTCCAGAACTCATGTCCAGATATGTTTTTTTTAGTACAGACAAAAACCTTAAAATAGATTCCCCTTCTTGGTTGCTTTTATGAAATCTAAAACTATCTTCAATGGTCAGTGGTTTGAGAAAGTAATGACTTTTCAGAAATAATAATCTACAGGCTTATCAGGTTGTACTAGGCTTCTCAATTGGTTGAATATTTTTGCTGCAATAACACTCATAAAAGTTGGATCAACTACATCTGCTTGGATCATATTGGCCAATACAAAATACCCAAAATGCTCTGTGTAAGAACTCAAATTTTCCACATATTCATCAAATGTTCCTGTAGCACAAAGTTGTTATTTGGGCTTGTCTACTGCAAAGAAAATCCTATTTAAAGTCTGACTTGACATGTGAGAACTTCTAACAGCTATCCTATACGGACAAACTAGAATATTCTTTTCATAAAAAGTTTTTGAAGGCACAGGTCAACCTAAAGTCATTTTTGAATGAAATTCCTCTCACCTGGGTTTATTAGCCATTCTCAAGGGGGAGGAAAACATCGACAGGTTCTTTGATGTGAACAGCGCCAACAGTGTTTGTTTTAAGTGTTTTTCATGTTTTGACTAGATTGTTTTGCATGGTTTCAATTCCTGAATTTGGACCAAATTAATGAACTCCAGGCTGGGAGGAAATAAAGAATGGCTTGTCATGAAATGTGACACCTTTGGCCATCAGGCACAACCCAAGGTAAGGGGATTTTCACCCAAACAGGGTTTTAAGTCAAAATGTGCCTTTGATGCGGACATTATATTGATTTCCCAAAAAATCGTTTTATACATACTATTTCGGAGCAACATGTTGTGAAACCAATAAGCACTCAAATATACCCAAATAAAATGTGAGAATCTTTACTCCAACCTCATAGCAGTGGCATCGTTAGGCATGGGCGTCCGGGGCTATAGCCCCGTGTCTTTTATGAATAGCCCTGGATCTCACCAAAATAAAAAAAATAGCCCCTGATCTATTCATCCATAATTCCGATCGCACATTATGACAATGTACACGTGTAGGCCGCTAGCATGTACATCGAAATTTTCCTCATGTACATTCCAAACCCTGTAAAAACCTGGGGAATAGTTACAGGAAGAGGGTATTGAAAACAAGGGGATTACGAGGTTGCCATGTTGGTATGAGGGCCAGATTTCTTTTATTTTGTCCTTTCATAAATGTGTGATTGTATAATTTAAGAATTAATAGACAATGAAAGTTTTGTACACAAAAGTTTATAAAATGCACATACTTGTGTAAGTAACAGAGCAATAAAACATTATTATGGCACCATACTAGGAATAGAAACGCGGTTTTCATTTTCAATAAAATAAGAAATTGAAACATACAATGGTCTGTGTATACAGTGTGTGGGTGTATGCACATGCATGGGCGTATCTGACAGGTTGGATGAATGTCATCACACACTGTTAATCACGTGGAACCACAGGGCACGGAGGCATGGAACAGGGAGTACAGAAATGTGATCTGGGATGGATAGTCTGACAAAATCTTCTTGAATATGTATGAAGTGTCTTAAATGATGTTCAAACAAATAGGATCACAATCAACATTGGTCAAATAATACAGTCTGACATTGGTCAAATAACACAGTCTGACATACAGCATATTCTGTGTGGCCTAAGCATTCCCCATGTCACTGCTCTCATATTAACATTAAATGTACTTAATACTGCGCTACAAAGCAATAATGCAATCAGTGAAATTAAAAAAATAATTGATTTGGCCAGTCAAATACTGGATGTATTAAGTAGATAATTGGTAATGCACTGATGTAGCATCTTATCATGCATAAATGTTGTATGCCTGTTAACCATGTCTACTAATCTGACTTAAAATGCACTATACTCTTCCTTTATATGACCATAAATGACTAGGTATACAGTATAAGGTCACGCAATGTCAATGTGTAGTGTCTACAATCTAAAAGTGTTTCAACTTTTGCTCTTTGATAAAAAAGTTATACATCCATTTAAACTGTGTATTTTTGTATTTTGTAAATGTACTGTGTACTGTAATCTAACGACTACATTTAATTATGTTGAATATTTGCACTTAACAAATGATTTTGTAATATGCACAGCATCTGCTATTTAAATGGGTTTATCCATCTTTTTTTTCATATTCTTTTTGAATATGTATGACCATTTTTAGGGATGCACCGGATGAGACCGAGTACAAGTACGAGTTGGGTATATTTGGGTACTTTCCGATACTGAGTACCGATACCAAGTACTCAGAGCTGCACTAGGTAGGATTTTTTCAGTAAACAAACAAAAGTTTTGTCCCCTATAAACATGTTGTGGACTGGGTTCTGGTGTTTCCACGATTCTCTTGTCTTTTCACTTGATGAAAAAGTCAGTTATTGTCACCTATATTGATAGTTATTGTTAATGTCATTCATGAATGAAAGAAAAACAAATGTTGTTGTGCCATGAAATTAAATAGTTTTGTCAGTGTAAAGTTCGTCTTCAGTCTCGCTTGCAATTGCTCAATTCTTATGACTTTTCCAAGTAGTAAGATACTAGTAGGCCTATTTCAGGCTAATAAGCTATTCAAACAGCTAATAGCAAAAGCCAAACAGTTCATTGATGCCATTTGTGGTGGAAGTAAACTTAATAAGAAATGTTAGTCAATTAAACACAATGCTTAGCGGTGTCTAGCTAAATATTCAAACTTGGCATGATGTTAATGCATGACAAAATGATCTAATGTTGAGACGCAATTTTATGACAGGTTTGTGTGTCCCAATCGGTCCCAATACTGGCATACAGTGTCTGAAATTAACGTTTTGATTCAAATGCCAAGGGGACAGGTAGATGAAAAAATCCACTAGCCAAGCAAATTTTTTACTGGCCAAAATAATAATTTCCTTCTCGTGTCATGTATACATTAATTTCAGTACATTTCATTGAGATAAGTTATTTTGTTGAATACAAACTTTTTATTTCCAATGACAAATTTGTTGTTTTTATCTTTAGCATACTGGCCACACACAAAACAACTCGTCACCAGAGCCTCAGCATCATACTATAGCAGCCTCTTGAAACTCTATCTCCAAACCTCCAATTCTCACAAAACGTTATTTTTCTTTGTGATGCTACAAACATGTTTTTAATGTATTTTTTTTATGTATTGCAATAACATCATCCCTTTACATCAGTCTCTCTTCCTTGTCAACTTAACGTCCCTGTCTACTAACCTAATAACTCCCTCTCAATAATTCATTCTTTAAAACTGTTCATGAATCACCTCCCAGATTTATAACACAATACCTCTCCAAACCTAATAAGCAAAAGCAAATTAACAACAATAACATAAAAAATCTGATTGTCTTTATATTAGAAAGGTTCTCTACGATAACTTACTTAAGCTCTAACCATTTCTGAATGTGCTCTCTCCTTATAATATTCTACCTTATATTATATTCTACCTTATATAATGTATTTAAATAGTCATTTGTTTAATTTATATTTTACCCCACATAACTTTTTCCTTTGCAAATAGAAACAATACCCACAACCCATCGCAGGCTTTTCTTTTGACGGCAAAATACGAAAATCTGAAGTGTTATTGTTGCTGCCGAATGTCTACCGTTGCCTGCATGACGCTAATCCATTGTAACTGTCGAGTTGTAAAAGTTAACTAGACGGTTGTTGTTGCTCAGACGATGGCCACCTTGAATATGACAGCCACTTAATGACAGTTCAACACAAACATGCGCATACACAGACACAGCCAGTTACTTTACTCTTACCTCACTGGCTAGTTTGATACTCTGAACGTGCAGGACGTTGTTTCTCTGCTCTGATGCTCGTACAATAGTAAACTGTGCGCGATTCGTGTAAAATTTTTATGCTCTGCTCTTTCATTTTTTTTCTGCCAGCGGGCTGTCTCTGGACACATTTTATTTCCCTTCTCCAGTGTTGGAGTTAGCTGTTGTTGTGGTTCTGCACTGCTAACATTAGCATACTCATTGAATTCAGCGCTGTGTTGTGTCTAACGATGTTTGATCAAAATGCTTGTGTCAAATTAGTGTTTTTCCTTTCCTCTTGACAATTTAGCAGAGCTTGCCCTGTACTTGTGTCATTGCTGACATCTCCGTAGTTCCGCAGTACCTATCTGAGTTCAATATTCTATAGCCGACTTATGCGTCCTGGGGCGACACAACCGTCGAGTTTCACTTAATGTTTCCATGACATGGTATCGGCGCGTGGTATCGGCGTATTTCTATGAGTACGAGTACATGAGCCCAGTATCGGCCCGATACTGGTATCGGTGCATCCCTAACCATTTTCACATTTTCAAGTTTGGGGTCACCTAGAAATGTGCTTGTTTTCCATGAAAACAGATGTAATGAATAGGAAATATAGCAAAATGAATAGGAAATATAGTCATTGCCAAGGTTAAAAATAATGATTTGCAATTGAAATAATAAAAATTATTTCAAATTTTTCAAATTTTGCTTTCTTCAAAGAATACTCCATTTGCAACAATTACAGCCTTGCAGACCTTTGGCATTCTAGTTGTCAATTTGTTGAGGTTATTTAAGAGATTTCATCTCATGCTTTCTGAAGCACCTGGTACAAGTTGGATTGGCTTGATGGGCACTTATGTACCATACTGTTGCTTCCACAACAGCTCAATAGGGTTGAGATCCGGTAATACTTTTTTCCAGTCTACCTCTGTCCATTGTCCGTGTTCTTTTGCTCATCTTAATCTTTACTTTTTATTGGCCAGTCTGAGATATGGCTTTTTCCTTGCAACTCTGCCTAGAAGGCCAGCTTCCCAGAGTCACCTCTTCACTTTTGACGCTGAGACTGGCGTTTTGCAGGTACAATTTAATGAAGCTGCCAGTTGAGGACCTGTGAGCATCTGTTGCTCAAACTAGACTCTCTATTGTATTTGCATGGTAGTGTATAGTTACTGCATTTTATATTTTTAGGGAAGAATATTTCTTAACATTTACTTCAGCAAAACATTCCATGATCCCTGTTTGTCAAGTCATGTCATATGTCTTTTATGATACCTGTGTTCCTTGAAAAATAGATAGAAGTCACTCCTTATCTCTGGATCTGTTTGGCAGGTATACGTCATCTTGGCAGTTTAATAAATAGTTGACCTAGGAGGACGTTTTCGGTTGGAAAATGATGAATATCAATCAATAAAAGGCCGACATGTGAATTGATTTCTCTGACCTTCTTGCGATAGGTGTAAGTGTTACATTCTGCAGCCTGGAGAGTAATAGTTAAACTTTATGCTGAAGCCTAAGAGTGCCATTGGCGTTTCTGTCATAGTGAAACTTGGGATCCTGAGGCCTATTAGTAACACAAAGAAAGGTACTCGCTAGTTTTCTCAATGAAGTCACCCCAGAGCAACATCACACAGGAGATGCACTGCCTGCATATGCATTGATTGAAAGAAAAACAAAATGTAATGCTTTATAACTTGTTATTGAATGTTTTATTTGCAAATGAAATAGTAGTAACTGAGAAGTCGTAAAAATATACATTTCTTACTTAATATTTACATGGATTGTTTTAATCAAATTGTACTGCAAAGATGACGACAGGTGACTGAAAATTAAAGAGTGGTTTATTTCCCTTTTTTATATTGTGTTGAGCTGTCATCCAGACAACATTGTGACATACTGAGCATAACCCTCAACGCTTCACCAAAGATGAGCACAGTAAATGAATTGAGAAGAAACAAAATAGAAAATACTGTCAGTGATATATTTACAATTACATGTTTAAATACCATATACAGGTATATGTTTACATCAAAGCAAAGCAATCCCCTTCCTCTTCTTAATGGATTCTGACATGCAGCTCCCTTGGTATTCCTCCTTGCTGAGATGGGCTTTTGCCCCTGAACGTTCAGAATGTCACAACACATTATGTTCTCTGTTCCAGAGGCTGGCCAAACACAGCTTCAGTCTGTCATGCTGAACTGCTTATCCCAAAAACTGTTAAAGAACACAAACACTGTGGCTACATAAGACTCATATTCTTACGATATAATGTAGAATAATCATAAACATGAATGATATCACTGATGTCTGAATGTTGATAACATAGTGGTGCCACTTTTAGACTCATTTCGGCTGTTTTGCAAATTGGAGTGGAGAAAAAGTCTAGTTAAGTTCACCTCTGCTCAGACAAAAGCTTATCAGGGTTTATATGGATAAAACAGCAAGTTTGACAGTCTACAAAGCTGGAACAGATGATAGAAGGAATGTGAGGGTTCATAAACTAGGGAATTTGCCACTTGAGACCTCCAGTAGCTGGAAAGCGAATCAAAAAGCTAGAACAATTGATAGCTGAATAACAAGCATCCTATATTCCACTAAAGCTCCTAGGCAATGGAAGGAATTTAAATGGAGAAGCCTAGAACCCTGGCTCAATATCAGTCTTGTTGTACCTCACATCCCATTTCTCTCGTAGGTTCTCTTGAAAATGTGGGCTTATGACTTTAACCTTGGTTTCCACATGTTACTCTTAGATCATCAGCTTTTGTGAAAGCTAAGATGCAATGTGTGTGTGTGTGTGTGTGTGTGTGAGATGGGATGCCGCCTATAAACAAATAGACTGGTGCATGGTTATATTAAAAGACAACATTGCTAGGCAGGTGCTAGCTTGAGACTAGCTTCCAGAGCAGTGGATGAGTATGAATTATGTATTGAGTGTATCGAGACACTGTTGGCAGTAGCGAAAATAAGATTGCTGCCTTTGAAACTGAATTAAATTCAGTTGCGATATACAAGTCACATAAACAAAATAAACACAGCATGTCTGCAACCTCAGACACATCTGCTACCCTGGCCAAATACAAAGCTTCTTGTTTTGTATTCTGCATTCTGTCCTCATTGGCTGACCCCCTCCAACACCACCATCTTTATTAAATTAAATGACAGCATGGTGTGTCTGTGTGTAAAAAAAAAACAACAGAACAAAAAAACACTTGGATAACATCATGTACATGTACATTATTTGTGGCATAGATTGTTGTCTCATTATACAGATGTACAACCTGTTATAGCCATGTCTCAGTGCTTTGACAGTAGATTCCCAAAGCTGGTTTTAAACAGCTAATTCAAACCACGTGTGCATTCAAGATAAGGACAGCAAAATTAACTGTCAGAGGGGATAGGGATTGCAAAGGCACAACTCTATAGCATTAAAATTGCACAGGGTCTGATTGATACTACTTGGACCATTTGACAGTATAAGTAGACTTATGTCAAGGTAATGTGTGTCTCTGGACCCATCTATGACAAATCCAATAATAGTGGCAACCCTCATTGTTCAACACACATTCATGCAATATTGGTTTCATTAGCATTGCAAAACAGTGGAGGCAAAGAACAAAATTAAAAAGATGACCCCTTGTGGCACTTCAGGCTGAGACACAGCTGTCAGTCATCTTTCACAACCTGTTCAGACTTGGGTGGCTGGAGTAAAATAAAATAGATACTAAGCAATGCTTGCTATAAAGTTATTCTTACCCAGTATATTCAAAGTCATGTATCACTCCACAATTGTTTTTATTTACTAACTTAAGTTGGTAATTTGGGAAGGAGTTTCTTCCTTACAGGGAACACAAGCATTTGGTTATGGGTGTGTGTGGTTTGTAGCAGTGGCTGGAAGCTCCAGTGTGTCTTCCTGATGGGTGGTGTGGTAAAGAAACATTGTTCTCTCTTAGCATTTTCTTCAGCATACCCTGATCTCCCCGTCATGTCGTCAGCTGCATGTCTCCATCGGCACCTGGCATTTTGTATCTCTTTTCTCATGCCTTCTTATTCATTCATTCCCTCCTTTTGATTTGATAAATAAATAAAAGCTCCACTCTGGATTCCTTCCACTTCACCGCTATGCACTCCATTTCTTCACATGCTTTTAAAAATAAGTTCTGCCTTAGCCGAGAGACATAAACTGAAATGAGTTCTGTCTCAGGTCTTCGTTTTGTTAATTTTTATTCAGTAGAGGGCAAGCATTTCTTATTTTCCCTTTTTAAAGTATGCATTCATTAAACATTTTGGATTTATATCAATGATTCTATTAATTACATCAGTTTACTAGTTGCATGTAGTTTGTGTCTGAAGGGGTAGAGCGAAGGGAAGTGGGCACGTCTTACACACAACTACAGGAAGGATGGGCTCTCCTTTCTTTCCTACACAGTTTGAAAGGCCTTGGTCTGGGCAGGGACCATGAGAGTGGGTGGAGTAGGCCCACTGATCTGGTGCCTGGAATTTATGTTGTATTTGAGAGTGCCGGGGGGCTCGGGGGTCTTGTTGGGGCTTACCACCGTGTTGTAGGCTGGTGGGGACTGTTGGAAGCCAGGGGGCTGGCCATTCTCCTTGAGGGCAGCTATGGCTGGGGGAAGAAGGCGGTGTCCGTGGGTAACACTGTTGTGCACCATAGACTGTGTTGAAGAGGCCCCGGATCGAGAACTGCCAGAACGGGACGAGGACAGAGAATTGGGCTTCACCAGCTTGGCCTTGGGAGCCTCCGCATCCTCCCTGTGGGGAGAAGCAACATCAACATAAGAGAAGTTTACATTTGGCCAGTCATTTGAACAGACACACACTGGAAAACCTTTCTGCTGAGTGCCAGTGGGGACAACTGTACAATCAGAATAAGTGTTGGTTATGCTGCACACTGTGACATAATCTGGCTCTGACACAATGTTTGTTTTATTTCTCTGTGTCTAAAGCCACCTCACTGACCCCACCTCAGAAGGACGTGTCACCTAGTCAGATAGTGTCATCCCATCAGAGGACCTGTTTTGTAGCCAAACATGGCAAGTAAACAGGAAATACCCTTGGTGCCTACATTATTTACAAAGCAGTCATCCCACATTAAACTGCACTATTGGAAAGATAAAAAGGATTTGATTGAACAAGGTCTGCAGAAATCCTTGAAAGACTTATTTTCTGACTAGAAAATTAGTTGACATCATCCTCTATCCCACGATAGGGAAAACTGTAAGTAGACAGCTTTGTCTTCCCTCTTTTTATGTATGGGCAAATACATGTTGTCTTGTAACACATAAAAGTGCGTAGTGTGAAATGTGTGCTTTCAGCATATCCCACTCGCCGAGACACCTGTGAAGTGAAGGGGTCACGGTCAGGGATCAGCCTGGAGCAACCTTAACACCTGCTCTGGAATGAAGAGATGCGTTGGGTCGCAGAGGATTTAAAAGTCGACTCAGGACCAAAAAGGACTTTGCTTGAACTTGTATTGATTTACTTTGCTCTAGTACTTAAGTTGTAGGCAAATTCGAGTAAGATAAATAGTTAGAGAGGAAGCAGAAAATTAACTGACCTGATCTCATTGGGTGTCTCCTCTTCCTCATACTTCTTCTTCTCTTTTTTGCGGAAGACGAGCCAGATAATTAAGATGATCAGGAGAACACCAAAGGACACGCCCACCACAGCACCTGCCAGCACGCCCATTCCCCGAACGTCTGTGGATCATCACACGTCTGTGACATCAACAGGGAACTGGCAAAAGTCCACACATGCACCTGTACATACTGTGTCTATACTGTACTGTACACAAATTCACACAGACATATGTTTACTTCTCATATAAACAATGACTTTGAAAATATATTTTGGACCAAAAGATGAATCCTTTGCATTCGTGGATAACAGGCTTTGGTGGTGTTTATTGGGTTTGGTTTAAGGATACATATTCATCTAAAATAACGGCATTAAACCATTTCTGCTGTTGTGAGTCATTTCACCCTTTAAAATGTCGGCCTTCCTGGCAATCTATTTCAGTGAAATTGAAACATGACTGTTTGAGCTAGGCCGAAGACGACCAATGGCCACTGTGTAAACGGTACAATACCAAGTGTTAGGTTACTGGGGTGGAGGGGGAAGACAGCAGGGGGAAGGAAAATTAATTTTGTAGGTCCTGTTGGAAACTAAAGTCATCCATCTCAATTGCAACACGGCACGGAGCCAGGGAGCAGCTCTCTCAACTCACATTGCATGGTGACCTCAATGATGCAGTTCTCTTCGCCCACATCATTGCTAGCTGTGCACTTGTAGACACCTGTACTTTCCTTTGTAAGGTTCCGCAGAGTGACAATCTCAGGATTCTTCAGATCTGTAAGAGAGATGAACTGTGATTTAACAACCCTCTCAACCTAGGAAAGCTCAAATTAACCAGGGTCTTGCTCGTCCCTGATGAAAACAGTCTGCATAAACGCTGGTATATTGGTTCACAAGCCAAAATTCCAACCATTATCATATTTCCCAGCTTCCTCTATTAGGTTGTTCCATGAAAACAGTGTATTTTTGAGCACCAATATTGAATTGGAAAAGCTTATAAATATAGACCGTGTTGATAAGTCAATAAATCAGAAAATAAATTCAATATTGTACCAAAGAAAGCTGGCAGCTTCCGGAATCTTCTGCGGGTAGCCAGAAGTGCCAGCCCCGCCCCTACACAACTGCCTTCTACTAGGACTTTGTCAGGGTAAGTATTTAGGGCTGGAGAATGGAGACAGCTGATCCGTTTAGAATGTGTACTGATCTGTTTTCAAAAAACATCTGAGGGGACGGGGAGAGACAGGGCTAGAACAGGTAGTACCAAGATGTACTCTTTTGGAAAGGGAAAAAGAAACGTTGATACCTTGTATATGTATCATCATCTTTAGATTGATCGGAAACACTGCTGAAAGATATCCAATGGCTCTATAAATCGAGGACAACCGTGACTACTATATAACATGGAGGTGAAAAATAAAAGAAAACATGACTACATCTTTTTTACTACAACTGGCTCCTCCTTCGATACACTTTCTGATGTAACAGTGTTTTGTTTAGCACGCAAATCCCATTCCTGCGCTCCTTCAGGCCAATAATGTGTAAAAGAATATTCGCTGACCTAGAAATCTCTTAAACATGATGTAAACCACCTAAGAGTCGCCCAGGGTGAAATGCTCCTTCAAGTTAGAGACCTTGGTACCTATAAGGCATTTCAAGTGCTTGATACCGTTTTACTGTACTGTTAACTGTTACTGCTTTTTCTAATGTCTGTATGCTTCTTGTCTATATCAAGAAGCATACAGACATACTGCAACAGTATATATAGCTGTAATACAAGGCCCAACTGTACAATGGTGTTCTCAGCTTCATTTCCCAGTAAAAATAAAGTAAAGGTAAAAAAAGATTTTATCTTATATTTTAATCTAAGATTTTATCTTAGATTTTATCTTATATAAAAAAATATTTTATTTTATAAAGATAAAAAAAGAATTTATCAAGCACTGACCAGCAAATTAAAATATTATAGTGTCATTATGAAACCTTTATAGAGCCTTTACAAATATTATATTATGCTATGTGTTAACCATGATGTTACTGAGTGATAGGAATGTAAGTTGTGCCTAATTAGGTGCATAAATGTTTGCAACAGTAAATCTTTTAATTTGTTGCCTCATTGAGTTACCAAAATATGTTACGATGTCCTTATCCCCATCATCTGTGTATGGGAGAAAATCTACTGGAGTATCGGGGCTATGGTAAAACAATGAGTTTCCATTAAAAAAGTAGATACATTATGGCTAAAAAGAGTGCATCTGATACTTGTCTACTGTGATTTCTGAAATGGAGAGTCTGTTAAAAGAGTATATTTCAAATTCAAAAGTAATAGTGTGACATACAGGCCTGGTGTAACCTGCAAACCAAAAGTTTCAGGCCATTATATTACAGTAAACTTAGATCCGCAAAGAAAGGCATGATGATTATGTCACCAGCTTCAGCAGCCATACAGCTTAAATTCACCAACAGCACAAGAAATAGTCAGCAGCATTTTTCATCCAAAAAAATATATTTTGTTATACAAAGGATCTGTATAAGGGAAAGGTTTATGTTTATTTCCCAGCATGCTGTACACTCAAAAACAAAAAATAGCATTTAATGATTGGATACAGCTGTCCATGTAGAGGAACACTTTTTTGCTTCCAGGGAGAACCATTTTGGGGGCTATTGTTCTAAGAGTATGTTGCAGGATCATATTCTGAATTGGTTTTGGAGGATTGAAATTCCATCTGGGAGCACATTATACACATTGATAAAATGAGTTGAGCTTGTTTGCTTGTAGACATCACTTACCTAACAAGGCCAGTGGGGGAAGTTTCCCAACACTCTTTCCCTTATCCAGCACCTTTTCCCATTTGTAGTTTATCGGGTCTGAGCCGTCACTGGATTTGCAGCTTAGTTTAACGTCGCTGCCCTCCAATAGCCTCCCGTCCATCCAGCATCGCGGCTTTGAGGGCTTTACTGTTAAAACAACAGAGTAATACCTTTAAAACACTACAAAAAACACTACTATGCTAAACATAACATAGAATTGTACCTAAAATGAACAATCGTTTATTAATATAATATACAAAGGTTCATAATTATAGGTTCATAATTATAAATAGGGTTCTCAAAGTTAACGCCTGCGATTAATTTAAAATACTTAACGCCGTTAATTTTTTGGTCGTCGTTAACGCATTTTTTATTTTTATGCCTCGGCGCCATCCAGTATGAGCTTGACTTTGGTGGGAGCTGACAGGGTCACGCTACTATCACGCATTTATTGTTTACCAGTAACTTTATTGGCGGTTGACTTCATCTGAGCGCTTCACAGACATTTCTTTCAATATATCACTGGAGAGTTTGCATTCATGTTGTGAATCGTGTTTACTCGGCACTAGTTTAACAACAGCCTAAAAACGCGTTAGTAGGCTACACATGCGTTTGTTCAATGGATGTGAGGAAATGGGAATATCTCTCCTTGCGTCCCGCGCCCCAGTCTCACTAGAAAAACCCATCAAACGAGAATGCTACCCATGGCTCCCCTAACTCTGTTGCATGAATCCATCTGCTAACACTTTGCTTGTAGCGTGGTGAGTTGTCATTATTTAATATTTTTGCTAATCTGAGCTAAGCATTAATGTTTCCACCAAAGCATATTCTCATAGTGAAATTAGCAAACAACTGTGCTCTGCATGAATTACAGATGTACCCTGATTTAATGTTTGTATATGACATCTCTAGCCACCATGACTACCTTATGCCATTACCTATTCAAGTAGCCTACCTCATGCATTTGGCTGAATTTGGAAAACATATAATAGAGATACTTTATGAAGTATTTGGTTGTGCCTAACATCTTTCAGGAAATCTAATGTTTACAGGCATTCACCTGAACCCCATTCTAACCACATTTCAGCCTAAACATCAAAGGACAATACCTTGACCAGCTTAGGTGTGATTCAATGGCTTAAATGCCTGCACACCATGTAGCTGTCCAGATAAGAGGGGCTGATATGTGTTTTATACAGTGGACTAATGTAGCAGTTATTGTCCTTGGTGTGTTAATCAAGAAAACAATATGAGATGGCAAGATTCTGTTTAGATTTATTTAGTTATTGTGGTAAGTTATGGACTGACATTGTATGTATATTAAGCAAAATTAAGGGCATTGACAAATTGCATTAATTTAATTCCAAGTCAAGCACTGTCCATAGTTTGCAATAAAACAAAGTATGTCTTTCCCATTATGCACTGCTTTTTAAACAGAAAAGTGTGTATTAACAGCAACATTTGAGCACATTCTAAAATTGCGATTAATCACAATTAACTACAGAAGATTATGCAATTAATTATTTTAATCGTTTCACAGCACTAATTATAATACATTAGAGCACATTTTATACATTATCCTGGCATTTTTGGGTTCTGGGAAATATTTGGACAGATTAACATTATGTACAGTGAAGTAGTCATGTTTCGTACTTGGTTGCATTATGCTTTGCATGTTTGATGTCTGGAACCCATAGACATTGCCAGACACTGGGTGTCTTCCGTGGTGATACACTAGCGGAACTGTACTGCAGCCATACTTAATTCTTGCTTGTTTTGGGGCCTTTTTTACTTCAGTGTTGTTTTCAGCATGTGAGAGGTGTGCTCAATTATACTCAGATCAGGTGATTGACTGGGGCAGTCAATAACATTTCTGCACTATAAAAACTCCTTTGCAGCTATGGCAGCAGTTTTGGGGTCATTGCCCAGCTGAACTATGAAGCACTGCCCAATAACTATAGAGGGACTTGGTTATGTCTGAGCAGACAACATATGTCTGTACAACTGAAAATGAATCCTGCCGCTGCCACTGGCAGTCACATCATTGAAGACAAGTGAGTAATTTATAGTTGCAGCCATAAATGCCCAAGCCCTAATATTACCTCCATCACATTTCACAGGTGACGTGTTATACTTCGTTTCATGGGTAATACCTTTTTTGTCCACACATTTCCTCTTCCTGTACAGGTTCGTCTTTTAATCACCTTTCCATAAGACCTTGTTCCAGTAATCTACAGGCTCCTCTAGGTAATTTTTAGCCAGGCTTGGCCAGTCTGTTCTTGATACAAGGTGTTTGCATCTTGTGAAGTACCCTCTCAAGTGCTGTAGGAGTGCTTTTTTGCTTAAAGTAGTCTTTGGCACATCCACGCCTAGCTCCTGGAAAGTGTTCCTGATCTGTTCAACTGTTGTTAAAAGGCATAAGAATTGTTCTAGAGTGCATTTATATACAAAGTCATTTTGTGTTATTGAATTACTGCTGCTAGTCACATTATTCTGAGCCGGTTGGCTAATTGGGTCTTGCTGCCCCAAGCCAGAGTATGTGAAAGAAGGTAAACTTTCTGTACCCTCATTCAATACACACTGAGCGGTCCTTTCCGGACACGCAGTCAACATTATTTTCCCACTCTGCTGAAAATCATTCAATGCCCTCTCCTTATTCCCTCCATACATAAAAAAAAAAATTGGAGAATAAGCACTCAACATTTCAACAGCATGTCATAGGCTATGCCGAAATTTAGAAGGCCAATGGTTTAAACGGCTTTACACTAACCAAAATGACCTAACTCCGGTTTATAGGGGGTGGGACATGTGGCACACGTGGTTTTCAGTGAAACTGTATTCTATTGCACTTATGTGACATTGAAGCCTATACTTCCAATGCCTGTTGTCTTGCCTGTATTCCATGATCTTTGTCTTTCCACATTGCACTTTATCTCTTGAAATCTCCTTGTTGGTCATGTTTGGAAATTTGCTTTGTAATTCACCATCTAAAAGAACCTACATAAAAATGTAGAATATATGAAATCCCATGCCTCACTAAAGTTTAACACAGATGGAGGCCAATTAACTTGGTGTGACTCTGAAGTTAATTGTTTACATCTGAGCAAATTTTTGGATTTCTATTACACGCGAGGGACTTATCCAATTATGATAAAGCTCCGTTTTGTACTTCAATACATAATTTAATTTAAAAATAAAGAAAATCCCATTCCCTATTGTCTGCAGATGAGGGGAAACGAATCAGACTATAAATTCAGTGACACAATTCAATGGCTTCTCTAGCCTTCCATCTCCCTCTGTCCTTCCACCCATCCCTCCTGGTCTAACAGGCCTGGTGAACATGCTGCTCACACACTCAGTAAGGAATATAATGAGGGGGCAGAGGAGAATGCTGGGGCTTCTATAGCTTCACCAGGGCCAGTTAGACCCCTTTCTCTGCAGCAGGAGCAGCCAGTGCAAGGACAGGACACACACACTGGACACACAGGCCCAAACTCAACCAGCCGCCAGCATTATTGCCAAGCCATTACCTTAACGTCAGGAGTGAGAGAGCAAAATGCTAATGTTCATCTCTCAGAATCGAACGTGTCACTGCAAAGCTGAGTGCTATTTGTAAAATGTAGGCGCTATGTCACTGAAATGATTTTATGGAGGAGAGGAAGAAAAGTGAGAAAGGATTAACAGACCATTAGAGAACCAATAACCTCCAGTTAAACTAATCTCCCATAATGTTTTAATAAATTGCATTTTGTGACATTGAGAATGATCTCACATTTCTCGACTACTAGTCAGCTTTGTTGTATTGCCACTGCCCACTTGCTTGTCCTTCAAAGATGTTGCTATTCATATGCAGAGACATATTTATTACTGAGTGAGCTAAAAATAAGCCATTCATTAAGAGCTCTGTAAAAGCCTTTGTTTCCTGAGGAAAGTAAAAACAACCAATAACTAGGAGAAAATTAAAAAGTAGCCTAACTGGTTTTGTCATCAATTTTATGCAAATTGAATAATGGCCCAGAACTTTCTTTGATACTTAATAAATAAAAACTGAGTATAACAAATATTATTAATGACAGAAAATGTATCATGGTAGCAAAAATTGTCCCTAATGTTTAAAAAAAGATATTAACGAAAAACAGACATTAACAAAATATGCAGTAGTATTTTACTGTGTACCTCAACAACCTCACATCTCAAAGACATTATCACTGACCAAACAGAAACAAAACAATAGCAACAGGGAAAATTGAAAATCAAATAACTCTGTCTGAATCAAATTTAATCATTAGATCAGTCAGCATGACAGAGGAAATGTGCCGGGCTAATTCCCCATTGATTAGCGTATGTGAGAGACAAAGATAGAGAGCAGACTCACCCAGTACTATGAGGTTGACCTGGCTCCAGTGGTACTTTCCCCCCGTCTTCACTTTGCAGTAATATTCTCCAGAGTCAGTCAGCTGCAGGTCACTGAGGAGTAGAGAGGCGTCTCCATTCAGGTAGTCCGCGGCGAAAGACAGACGACTGGCCTCTTCGGTCCCCTCGTTGGTGTACACCTTGCCCCCAAAGAATGTAATAATCTGGGAAAAAAAGAAAAACAATAATATATACTGAGAGAGCAGTATGAAGAGATCTATCAGTTCCATGCATTGTTTTTAGATTTTTACTTTTTTAACACTGAATGTTATGAGATCTTTGACCAAAACCTAATATTCAATACAGGGAGCCTTTGTTAACAAACATCTACAGTATGCAACACACAGTGCTCCTATATACCTCTGCGTGAAAAAAGTATTTCGCCCTTACACATTTAATAACTAGTTGTAACACCTTACCCTGCAATGGCTGTAATTAACCAACCAGTGCATTGGCTTTAACCAAGCGCTTCCTTTAGGCCTAATTGTTGATCCGTCTCACATTGCTGTGGAGGAATTTTTGGACTTATTGGCCCATACAATTTTTTTGCTGGACCGCATAAGCAGGGCCGGCCAGGAGGAGAGAATGTCTTAATGAGTGAGTGAGTGAGTGCCTGACTGACTGACTACCCGGATTTTTGCTAAATAGCGTAGTGGTTAGAGACGCAAACTGCCACGGACCAAACAAAGTAGGCATTAGGATTTGTTCAGGATAGGCTAGAACTTCGCTGGCTACAAGCTTCAGTAGCTACATTATACTGTAGTAAGCCTAAAGTAAAACTGTTCATGGTTAAATTGCGATGGACGAACTGCACCAACAAGGAACATTTCGATTTACATAGTGTAGTTCACATAGCGTAATGGTTGGCTATTCAACTGTCACTGTTTTCTAAAGAAACAAACCAGACATGGAGTGATTGGAGTCATTGTTTTCATTATAGGTACTGTATAGCTATTAACTAGCCATCTACAGTAATCTTTTTCTAATTTAAAGCATTGAATGTAGTGTTGGGATCCTGTTATACCTGTTGGTTTGGATGTTAACAGGTAATGTAGGGAACTAGTTGCAGGAAGTAAACAGATCTATTTACTTCCTCGACACCACATCTCTACACACGTGCAACAACACCTGCTGTTTAATGCGCGCAGTGGTTAAATCCATCAATAACATTCATTCCTTCTAATTACGGGCTGGCTGAACTAGGCTTGCCTGGTTTCTGGTTTACTGGAGTTTTTAACCTCATATCAACAGTGGTAGTGGTGGTGGTAGTGTGATGTTTTGAGGATGCTTTGTTGCCTCACGACCTGGAAAACCTGTTATCGTGAAGTAACCATGGTTTCTGCTCTAATCAGGAGAATAGCAGGTCATCTGTCAAGCCGCTCCCGAGGCGCCACCTTCTGAGGTAGTGTCGCTACTTGTTCAAGAAGAGAAATATGGTGCAGTGAACAAATATCGATAAGTGCAGTGAAGAAATATTGACAGATGCAGTGAAGAAATATTGACAGGTGCAGTGAAGTGAATTAGTTCTTCAAATATAAAGGGCAGAGAGAATATGTTTCCCAATGTGCTCAATCTGAAGGCTCTAACCTGTGTGTGTCTGCGTGTTGTTCAGATGAGAGCTGCAACTCTGAAACAAACTAAGCAGAGCAGGACCCTGGAAACACGGCCTCAAACACCCAGCACTGGGGATCACCCTAGGCATGGAAGATGAGGTGATATGACACGCACGTGTAAAGCAAAGATATGTGACAGTCATACTGACATCTAGCAGTCTAGTATAGTGTAGCTAATATACACTATATTTACATCACATTTTAGTAATTTTCAAACACCCTTATGCACAGCGACTTACAGGAATAAACAGGGTTAAGGGCCTTGTTCAGAGTATTTTACTATGTTGCTGCTGATTTTTCAACCAGCTACCTTTCAGGTACCAGCCCAATACTCTTACCACTAGCCAGCCTGCTGATGCACTGAGATTTCTATAACAGTAATGCAACACCTACAAAACCTCATCCATCCTGTCTACCTTCCATTCCTAACCCCAGATGGCCCGTGCTATGCAGTAGAATTACCCAGAAGAGCGGTGCTTAGTCCCAAAACTAATGTCCCTATCCAATACCCTCCTTACGCACTGCCAGGACCCATCATGAACACCTCTCTGCCATTGGAACACACCATGAATGTCTCCCTATTTCTAATTGAGAAGTATAAAAAAGAAATGTATATGTACAAGTATCAAACATTTTCATTATAAAGAGCTAAGACAAATAGGAACATTTAAATATCTGTTTTATTAAAAGTTGTAAGAAATGTGTTGCTATATGGATACTAAAATAGATATCTTATTAGTTTGGAATAGTATATTTCTGTTCTGAATTCAGTTTTGAAGCGAAGATGTATAGCCGTGTTCAAGTATATACATGTTTGTGTATCTTGTTGGGAAAGCTAGTTACAGTATCTTGAGTATGGTAAAATATATTTTTGTTTTTTGTTACAGTTTTGAAAAGCTTAG
Source organism: Esox masquinongy (assembly GCA_016801175.1). NCBI lineage: Eukaryota > Metazoa > Chordata > Actinopteri > Esociformes > Esocidae > Esox > Esox masquinongy. Next base: position 95,347 of record JACXGI010000417.1, read on the forward strand.
GAACTGAGGAAGACATGACATACTTTTTGTCTAAATTACAGCTAAAGTGGACAAATATGTTAAATTTGCTAACTCAATTTTTGCCAGAGCCGGCTAAGAAGAGCGAATGTCTTTTACTGAGTGACTTACTGACTGACTACCCCTTGTTAAATAGCGTAGTGGTTAGAGAAGTGGACTTGTGAACTATAGGTCCCGAGTTCGTATCTCCTCGCAGGCAAAGCGAAGTACGCGTTATGAATTATTCCGTATAGACGAAAACTTCACTGGCTAAACCTGAAACTGTATACGGTTATATTGCGACTGTTTCTGGCATGGAATAGTTCATCTTCAGTCTCACTAGCAATTGCTCAGTTCTTATGATTATTCCTAGGAAGTTAGTAGATACTAGGAAGCCTATTACTGGCTAATAAGCTGTTAAAACGGCCAGTGGCAAAAGCAACAGTTCATAGATGCTATTTGTGGTGGAGGTAAACTTAATAAGAAACGTTTGTCAGTTTAACACAATCCTCAATGGAGTCTAGCGACTGCTGAAACGTGTAATGCTGTGGCGTAGTGGTTAAAGACACTGCTTCTCATGTGGAAGACCTGAGTTCGAATCTATTGAGAGCAACAACATTTATTAATTATTTCTGGTTCTCTCGTATTTTCACTCAATGAAAAAGTTAGTTATCGTCACCTTTATTGATAGTTATTGTATAAATATCATTCACAAAGTACATTGTTTTGCCATGAAAGAAAAAAAAATATTCTTATGCCATGAAATGAAATAGCTTTGGCAGACTCACTAGCAATTGCTCAATTCTTATGACTATTCCGGTAAGTTAGTAGATACCGATAAAGCTTATTACTGTCTAATACGCTGTTAAAATGGCCAGTGGCAAACGCAATACATAGCCGCTATTTGTGGTGGAGGTAAACTTAGTAAGAAACGTTAGTCAGTTTAACTGTATCAATGTCATTCACGAATGGCCCATTTACTATTAAAACTGCCAGTGGCAAAAGAGGATTTGTTCAGGATAGAGACAAGAGGCTATACTGACAACCGGCAGATGTACAGCTTCGTCGTGTAGTGGTTAACGCCACAGCCTTTCATGTGGGCGACCCGGGTTTGAATCTCAAGGTGGCAACACTTTCTATTGCGGGCCGGCTGAACTAGGCTTGCCTGGTTTCTTGTTTAAGTTTAACCAGCGTCACTAGCATAAATTGTGTCATACCCAATGATAACTAGAATTAAACTTAAGTACAGGTACTGGGATTTGTTTTATAGTTGGAACAAATGTTTTTGGCTATACATTGGTACATTTTCAAGCCACTCTACAAATGGAAATAAATCAAAGATTGAAACTCAGTTGACATTGATCATCCCCTAGCAAGGGCACATGTTAAGGTCTGGGTAGATTAGATGGTAAGCAAACAATCAGTTCTCGTATTCAACGTGTTGGATGCAGGTAAAGATGAGATGAGTAAAGACCTGAGCGACCAAATTGTTATGGCCAGACGACTGGGTCAGAACATCTCGGAAACGACAAGGCTTGTGGGGTGCTCCCAGTCAACAGTGGTGAATCCCATGCCGACAGTGGTTCAAGGAGGAACAAACCAAAAACCGGTAACAGGGTGTTGGGCTCCCAAGGCACATCGATGCACGAGGGCAATGAAGGCTATCCCGTCTGGTCCGAACCAACAGAAGGTCCACCGTGGCACAAGTCACAGAAAATGCTAATGATGGTTACGGGAGGAATGGGTCACAACCAGGCTTGGAATTTTTTAATTTTAGGGGCAAGGCCATTTGGCCTTTAGTGTCACAAAAATGTTTAGGGCACAAAGGCCACAAGTCAGGGCACAAAGGCCATTGAGTAAAATAGGAGGATTGAGTTTACAAACAAACAACTTGAATTGTTGATAAGAAAAAACACAGAATATAAAAACATACATTATTCACTTTTTTAATATCATCCTTTCAATAATAACTTATTAGAACTGATATGGTTTTTCCAAATAAAAAGTCAAATTATCATGTTTTAATCCTTGACATTACATCTACTCCTCCCTGAAAATTTGTATAGATTCTTGAATTTGTTTCATTTGAGATGTTAAGGTGGGAGTGTTCACATGTCGACACCAAACAGGCAACAGTATTGACAGTTAAGTAACGTTAAAGCTAGCTAGCCAGAAGGCTAACATTATCTCATTTACACAAAAGCAATCACCTGCGCTAATGGGTACGACCTAAATAAACAAATGTAATGACTTATTTGTGCGCGGAGCAAGTAATTTTTGTCTTTTTTATTTTTCACCACAAATGCTGCCATGTCTAGTGATGTCAAACCTAATGTTTCTTCTCGGAGCTCTCAAAAAGTGTTCAGGTGTATTATCCGATATTCTCCCACTCAGAGGTCGGAACTTTCCCACTTCCTAATTGCTCATGCACCTTCCAAAACAGAGAGGTTTGATTCAGTTAAGAACTAAATAAGTCAACTATCTATCGATAACTAGCTAGCTTGCTTATCTGCATGTAGTCCGTTCTTGTGGTTGTTCTCAGTTGCAAACTGCAAACAAACTTACAAACAAACAAACTGACTGCTGACCGTGAGATTTTTACAGTAGCAGGAACAAAAAGGCCACGGTGGCCGTAGGGCGTACAATGATTTTCGGGGCATCACGGCCAGAGCGAAGGGCAACGACGGCCATGGCCATCATGAAATTCCTACGCTGGTCACAACACACAGTGCTGTGCAGCTGCAGGCCGGTCAGAGTACCCCTGATGACCCCTGTCCACCATTGAAAGCACTTACAATGGGCACGGGAGCATTGGAACTGGACCTTGGAGCAGTGGAAAAAGATTGCCTGGTCCGATGAGTCCCATTTTCTTTTACATCATGTGGACGGCCGTGTTCGTGAGCGGCGTATATCTGGGGAAGTGATGTTACCAGGATGCACTGTGGGAAGACGACAAGCCGGTGGAGGGAGTGTGTTGCTCTGGGCAATGTTCTGCTGGGAAACCCTGGGTCTGGGCATTTACAGTTTGTGGATGTCAATTTGACATGTGCCACCTACATAAACATTGTTGCAGACCAGGTACACCCCTTTATGGAAATGGTATTCCCTGATGACAGTGGCCTCGTTTAGCAGGATAATGTGCCCTGCCACACTGCACACATTGCTTGGGAACGGTTTGAGGAACATGATGATGAGTTCAAGGTGTTGCTTTGGCTTCCAAATTCCCCAGATCTCAATCCGATTGAGCATCTGTGGGATGTACTGGACCAACCAGTCAGATCCATGGTGGCTCCACCTTGCAACTTACAGGGCTTGAAGGATCTGCTGCTAACATCTCGGTGTCAGATATGACAGGGCACCTTCAGGTGTGTTGTAGAGTCCATGCCCCGGTGGGTTGGTGCCGTTTACGCGGAGGACCAACAGCATATTGGGCAGGTGGTCATAATCTTTTGGCTCATCAGTGTATGTCTAAGATTTAAACATGCGCTTCTTGCCATGCAAGCACCAGTAATGCATTGAAGATTGAAACTGAGAACTCTTGCATTGCAAGCCCCATTAATAACTATAAGAAACAAGCTGAAGATTGAACCTGGGACCTCTTGCAATGCCAATCCCAGTACTAAGACTACATAAGAAATAGACATTGTGCTGGCACACTTAATTAGACCTAGTAAACAAAGAAGGAAAATCTATAACATTCGCTGTCACTTGCAAACGTGCACACAGTAACCTCACCCAATTGTCCAGGTTGATATACTGTATGTTTTCAAAGGTGTGTCCTACAATGAAATCGCTTTCTACACAGGAAAAGAGAAGGGCTACACACAGCTTTCCTTTGAAATATATATAAATATATATATATATATATATATATATATATATATATATATAATATATATTTTCATTCCCCACAATCACATTCTCATTCCTAATCATATTTTCAGACAGTAGATTTCAATTAATCGCATCTCCAATGTTATCTCCCTGTTAAGCATTCAAGGGAAAGCCCCTTCAGAATCAAAGCTTAACCTTTGTTCTCTCTTCCCTATCACTCCCTTCTCTTTTCTCGCAAAACCAAATCTGTCATTGCTAATCAAAAGATAAAAACATCCAAAGAGAATGACTTCCAAAAGACTGAAAAATCTTTCTTTGGATGACGCCTGTTAAGATTTTGTCTTTGCATACATTGTTATTACATACTGTATTTCATGTAGATAAAGACAGGAACAAATCTACCCAGAAAGACATACTCTAAGATATACTCTAAGATATTATGCGATTTACAAGATATGTAATTATATTAAGGGCATGTTTAGAATTGGGTATATGGTTCAAGGTAAGGAAAAGGTTGGATCCATTTTCATTCTATTTACAGCTGGCAGTATTGGTGGACTAACTCAGTTGTTATAGACTGAAAGGTTTTGGTACACTTTTTACTGCTGGTGTGATGTAAAGGCTTTATTTAGTAACTGTGTCTCAAGTGGACATCCAGTCAGAGTAATATGCTTACTACTGTATCTGTCGATAGTACAACAATTCAGGGAATCTTAAAAAGGTTATGAAAAAAACAGTTCAAGAAATAAATGGAGGCATGATCGATTCAAAAAGAGAAGTTAAAAAAGGGCTGAGATGTGGAAGAATTAAGAAAATAGAGGAACATTGAGTTGTGTATATGTGCCTTTGAGAAACTACTACAGCAGTGGTACATGTAGTCACTAATATTTAAGGGGAGACTTTCATGAAATCTTTATTTAGTCAGAACCTATTTTTTTATCTTACATAATAAGTTCATAGACATATTCCATATGTTGGTTTAGTGGAAATCATATGTATAGTAGAAAAACAAAATTAAAAGGAATTAGTGCAGGTGCAAATATAGGTGAACCCCAAGTTGCGTTGGTTAAATTAAGTAGGTAAATAGAAAAAATTGCTTTAAATGCTAGGCTACATATAGAAACATTTCTAACCAAACAACAGTGCTGCTTGCCTGTGCATTTTAATTAATGAGTAACTTCACTCACAAACCTGCAGTACTTTGCTATTCCTAAACCTCAAGTTTGGTCTTCTGACATTGTTTAAGCACTGTTGGGGAATTAGAACTCTCAGAAAAGTGACTGAAATTTTTTTATTTGTAAAACCTATGTATTTCTGACTGGTTTTACAACCACCTCTATCTATTGAAATAATAGGACCACATAGGACCATATATGAGCAGTATTACTTAGGTTGGCCTTACTGACCAATGTCAGAATGGCTTCTCCAGGCACCACTACCTGGAGAAGCAAAGTTCAATATGATACACCTTAAAAACATGATGTTTACACTTGTAGGAATAGCAAAGATTTGCAGCACCTTAATTATTGTTCTATGTATTTTTCTTTCAAGAATTGAAGGGTTTTTGGAAGCACCCATCATATCAGGTTCCAAGTAGAACCTTAATTGTTGGTTCTTGGCAGAACAATTTCCCGGAATCCATCTACATACTGTAGAGTTCTACTTAGCACCAAAAACGTTTCTCCCATGGGGACAAACCAAACAGCCCTCTATGTTTCTACTTATCTGTTTGTTTTTAAGAGTGTACGCATTTGAAAATTACGATATTAATGAACTGATATTAATATACAGTATATATCATACCATTGCCCATCCCTAGATGCAACACAGATTGAGAGACAGAGAGAAAATTAGGAAAAATGAGAGACACGATACAAAGGGAGAGAGTGAGAGAGCGGGCTTCCTTACCACTCTCTGCTTCGAGTTGGGCTTCTGCAGTAGCCACTCGATGTCAAGCGACTGCGCGTTGGACTGCCAGAATTGATGGTGGCACGGCAGGGTGGCATTATCTCCAACGACTTTCTTCATTTCTGTCTGGGCACTGACCATCAACATAGTCAGCAGCACTATAGAGAGAGTGAACAGAGACTATCAACATAGTCCGCAGCACTATAGAGGGAGTGAACAGAGACAGAACCAGATTGACTGCCAGACAATCACAACAGGTGGGATAGAACAGGATTAAATAGAGATAAGAAAACAATCAAAATAACCAGGATTGAATTGAAATAAAACCAACCAAGCAACATTGATGCAAGATTATAACTAGTTCCATAGTTTACAGTACTACCCTGATATTTTTTGGCTAAATATTTCAATTTTGATTAGGAATTGCAATTTTCAAACCTTTATGTTAAAACAGTGTTGATAACCTTGACTTATAAAATTAGATGATTTAAATAATAGCCTACATAACATGAATAACTGAATATAACTGAATAAACTATTAAAGTTAAAAGGGCTTTTGAAACATGTAACACTTATTACCGATTTCAAGGTATATTGTAGTATATACTACAACGTATGTTTTAATCAATCAAATGTATAAAGCCATTTTTACATCAGCAGTTGTCATAAAGTACTTTTACAAAACACCCAGCCGAAACCCCAAGGAGCAAGCAACAACAGCGTTGAAGCACAGTTTCTAGGAAAAACTCCCTAAAAGGGGCTGAAATGTAGGAAGTCACCTAGAGAGGAACCAGGCTTGGAGGGTTAACCAGATCTCTTCTGGCTGTGCCAGGTGAACATTTTAAGGGTACAAATTGTAATAATTAATAAATCCATGTGGGCTGTTATGAGCATCTATAAAACCTAATCCAGGTCAGAAGCATGACCAGATGGACAAGGACTGGGACAACCCGGGAGGAGGAATGGTTAGCAGAGTGGCAGCTGCAATTGTCAGGTATCGTCTTGATCTGCAACGTTTACTATGTTTGCGCAGTTGCCAGTGGTTAAGCAAACTTTCTCAACCTCTGAGCCATATTTTCTCTTGTATCAATGATGTTTGCAGGCACTGACCTTGAAGCTAAAACTCTAGACACGCTGTTCTGTATGTGGGACAATATCTCAGTGCCACCCGCTAGTTTAAAGTAACTGTCTTATCATGTTTGACCATGCATTTCACGCTTTAACATTATTTTAGCCTACTTTTTTTGCCTTAGGAGATTTGCACTTTTTTCTTTGTTTTAGGTTTATTTACTTTTTTAAACGAAGAGTCTTTTGGGAGCCAAATGAGCTCACCAAAATGACTCGGAATGCTCATCACTAGAACATACAACTTCTTCCATCTGGTTGACCAAGCACAGGGAAAACAATGTGGAGGCTCCACAATCCCACAGAACATCTGCCAAAATAAACAGATTCTTCTGGTGCGACAGCATTAACCTACATATCACATTTATTTGACTTGCAAAGATGGGGATAGCTCGTGATGAGCTTTAAATACAGCTTCAGGCTCTGTGTTCCTGCACATTTATTTTGAAATTATACAATGACTATGGGGCTAACGTGTAGACTGTCAACTTTAATATGAGGAGGTTTCATCTGTATGGGGAGGTATTTAGAAATTAAAGCACATTCTAGGTAATCAAAAGTATTTGGAAAATTGACTTCACACCGGTCTTATTAGGCAGGTGCCAACTTATTTGCATTGATAGTACTTGAACAAAAGAGGTTTTAATGTTTAGTCTGGATTGTAGGCTTCAAATGTGGAGACTGGTACTTATGTCTGACAATATCAGGACCAAAGACATGTCAATGCAAGTCAAGCTGTCCATGACTATATATTCATTAGACATTACCATAACATTAGGTGTGCCAAAATCAACAAGTTCATTATGAAGAAAGCAAGCACTGGCAAACTCAGTAATAGCAAACAACCTGGTAGGCCAAAGAGTAAATGACCAAAGAATTCTATCCATGGTGAACAACCCCCTCCCACAAACAATTGTCAAATTGATCAGGAACCGGGTAATACAGTATGTGTCAAAGACTACCATATACAAAAGTGCACACAAGCAGAACTTCAGGTTACCGTTTCTTAAAAAGTACCTAATAGAATACATAGTTCTGGAAGAAACTCTCATGGACAGATGAGATGAAGATAACCTGTAAAGTGGGATGACATGTCTTGGGGGCAAATGTGACAAAATGACTTAATTGCTTAACTATAATAAAAGGAAATACTTTGAACTTATTCCTAAAATATGAGTGAACCTTTCTCTTCTTAATTATTGCCATAATTATAGCAATTTTAGTAGTGTGGTCTCTGACCATTTTTAATTGGAAGCATATCGTGTGTCTGTAATTTAAAATAGTGTTGTGTATTTCATTAAAAATACAGGTAGATCAAATTCTTTAGATAATTATTATTTATATTAACACAAGTAATTTGCAAAAAAAATCAAAATCTTAGCAAGTACTTGGATGGATGAGTAACTTCCTTATTCTTCTGCTGCTTGATTAAAGCACCCTAACCCTTTAAGCACTCAAGCTTGGCAGTTGCTGGCTCAGTCTACAAAAAAGTAAGCTATAGTCATGGTCATAACTTTAAAATCTGTTTTAAAGAATGACACAAAAGAGGACTGATAAGACCTAATAAGTAAATAATACTTCATATTATGAACTACTGACAACATTGACAACATATGTGTTGGTTGGTTTAGATTCATCAACCTACCTAGTGTAGAATCTGTCCTTATCTGATCCTGCAGACAAAAACAACTTCTGACAGTAATCTCTTCCAGCTCTCTCCTAAGCCTGACTATTGCACTGTGCATTTTCTCCTTTTCAGAACGTGCCAAGTCAACAGCTAAGTCAATATCTACTGGCTCCATTACTGCACAGTTGTCATGGTCCTGGGCACAGGCCATATTGATAACATCCCCTTCATCAATCACACCATCATACTCAGCTCTGACTTTAGAACATGCTTGTTCCACTGGAAAATAAGTGGCATGCCCCCCTTACTAAGGCAACACAGACCTCAAGGAGGTCATCCAATTACGTCTTTAGGAAGAAAATGCTTGTCACAGACCTTAAAGCCTTTGCCAATGGTGGAGTTCTCTCACCGGATGTTGATCAGCAACTTCTTTCAGAACTCCTCATTAATAGGGAAAGCGTGAAACGACAGACTAGACAATTTTGCAGTGGAGCTGTACAGCAGCACACAACGATGTTCAGAGGAGCTAACATCTTTACTCTATAAATGTCTTTCTTCATGATTCTGATACTCTGCCTAGCTAACGAAGAGCTAGTAACCGCTATTGGGCTAACGTTAGCCAGGCAGCAAACCCTTTATTTTGAGAGTCCCAAAGGTGATTCTGTAAATGCTCTACAGATCATCTACTGATGATCAGTAACATTTTAACTAACTATCGACTAACGCTAACCCTTGCCCTGACCTTAACCTTCATCCTAACCGAAAGGTAATACACTTGGATAAAAATACTTACCTGTGGGGGTTCGGGGATTGGCATAAGCCTGTGCACTTTAAAACTAACTTGTTTTTGTAGCCCTGTTACGGCCATTGTGTAGCTTGACTGAAGACTGATAGTAATAATAATCCTACAAATTTTTCAGAACTTAACCTTAGCAAGCATTTGTGTATCAACAGAATTGTAATATTATCAACAAATTTTCAACAAACTATCTATAAAACATCTACAGACTGAAATTTGGACTCTCAAAATAAAGTATAATCAACAGGTGAATTTTAAAATGTTGAATTTAAACTACTTATATATTACTATTATAAACAAAAGATACTTATACAGCTCTGGACAAAAATAAGAGACCACTGCATCTTTTTCTTTCCTTTCCAAAAAATTTGAAAAGGAAAGTTTTGAGTGAAGAACAGAAGCGTTCAATTTGCAGTGGTCTCTTAATTTTAACCCTTCTGTTCCTCACTCAAAACCTTCCTTTTTGACTTTTTTGAAAAGGAAAGAAAAAGGTGCAGTGGTCTCTTAATTTTTTCCGGTGCAGTGGTCTCTTAATTTTTTCCCTAACCGGAGTGATGAGAGAAATAACACGGCTATTAGATGACCAACAGCTCAAAACAGCACATCGTTTGCCCTGGAAATCATTTTATGATGTAGTGTAAGCATCCTCTCATTGGGACCTTGCCAGGGGAGGTATTTAAGAGCCCCCAAGGAGCAGCTTAGGGTGCAGACTAAAGTGCAAGATGCATAATGCCATAATGTGTATATACACAGTATATATACTGTGGAGTTATAACAGTGTAAGCCAGTGGAGAATGAGGCCTGCACCATTTTTTTGTACCTCTCACAAACACGTGTGTACACATACTACAAACAACAGTGCGTACCAGTGTGTGTAGTATATGTCTGTGGTATGTATGAAAAAGAAACAAAATGCTGTAGCAGGCCTTATTCCTAGGCCTTATGCTCAAGGCTAAAACAGTATGGAATCGTATGTGCGCTTAAATGGGCTCATTCAGTGCTGTCAGTCTACTCTGGCAACAGTTCCACAAGTGTCCCACAAAATATTCTGGTTGTCCCACATCTGGATGTTAAAACTTTTTACTGTTATTTTACCATTTAAGAATGCTAAGAACACATTCATATTTACAGCAGCAACCTGGGAGAAATCAGGGTTAACCGTCTTGCTCAGGGCCATGACGACAGTTTTTTCACCTTGTTAGCTCGAGAATTAGAACCAGCCTGAAACGATATCAACATACTCCATGACCTAGAATTAATGGTGCACGTGTGGGAACTGAAATTGCCATCCATTGCTCACAGGATGCTATTTACTTATCTTGGCATAGATGACAGTAAAAGTATAATTTTGTACCTGTGACTGAAATGTATCACATACAATTTTGTTGTAGTTAATGTTAACACTACATAACATTTAAATATACACATTTACATATTTCCCTTGGAAAGCAGAACTGAAGCAGTTCGCGACTGTAAACTGTTGTTTAATTACTTAAAGTAGTCTGTGGTAAATTCTGCCACGCTCCTTGCCGAATTTGCCAGACTTTTAGCTGCTTTTTGTCACTTTCCCTTTCAAAGTGATCCGATACAGCTTCAGTTAGGTTAAACTCTTAGGGTCTGGGTTGATTGGTAGCCAATCTAATACTGAGTGTTCCATCAACAGATTGTGTTGGCAGTGTTTGTGGTCAATATTGTGCAGAAAGAAACCCCTTTTGCCATTTGATAGCACTAATACATTTATATCAAGTAGAAGATACTACTATTCAATTTGGCTTACAAGAATTTCTAGGAGTACCCCTGACCTAGGGAGTGTTTTGCATTATGTTTGATGCATGAATAAATGTCCATCTTTATACATACTGTAGTAAATAGAGGTCAATGTTTGGATGTTGCTGCATGTAGATACTGTTTTGATATGGAATTAAATGGTTTTATGTATACGAAACTGATGTCAAATGTGCTGTTGTTAACAGTTTAGCTTCCTTCACTGACAATTAATTTGGCCCCATACTTAGTGGAAACCCACGATCCTCTGCTTTGCATCACACGTAACTGCCCTCTTTGACAACGTTCCAACCCTTTTGAGCTATATAAAAGGTGCCTATTGTATAGCCCCATCAGCGACATTTCAAGCTCCGGAGTGACCTTAAGATACATTTTTAACTTTACCACATATACATGTTCATTTAGCACATTTAAAACCTGAAAACAAAAGTCTCTCTGCTCATCCTTGCCCTCTTACTGGGACACCGGCAGCTGTGTTACTCCTACCTCACACTAATCAAGGACCTAATCACCGCCTCCTTACTTGACACCCTGGACCAATTACAACTATCAAACTACCTCAACAGAGCCACTGAAAACTCTATAGCCATTGTTCTACTTACAGTCCTCTCGCACCATCCAAGCTAGTCACTAACCTGAGGGCCCTAGGAGTGGACCCATTGCTATGCAACTGGATCAGGGACTTCCCAGGCTCCGGATGAAGTCCTACACTACAAGACGAATGATACGGACTGGATAATGCAGTGGGGTTCATCAAATAGCATTAATGAGTTTACCACAGCAGTCATGGGCTTAATAAGTGCATTGATGTGGTCCTAACATTGGTCAGTGCTTAAAATATTTTTTATTAAACACCCATGCAAAAGAATGAGAATGATACAGAAATCATGTGCATGCTTTTTTTATGAAATCACAGACCCCACAAAAGGGTATAAAAATAAAGTATATTGTGACTATATTGATGAAAATACCTTACATTAAAGGAGACAGTCTGGATGACCCCATAGTCAACGTATTATTTCAACAAAGTGCTAGGGTACAGAACTAAAACAAAAAATGTTTTGCTGTACATAATCATTCCCTCAGAGGCTGGATTTCCATCATATAGTGCTTTTATATCTGTATCTACTGTACAGTATATGCCAATTCTCAACATATTCCATGTAATATGTATATTGCATATTCTACTGTACTTACACTCACTGTGCATTCATTCTATCAATATTTTTTTTCATTATGTTTTTTATTCAACCTTTTTTTGTTGATTGTCTGCTACATGTCAAAAGCCTACAATTGAAGAATCTCCCAATCTGATACCTTAAGAACCTACAAAGTCACCAATAAACTTGGCTTGAAAACTTGGGAAGTCGAAAATCAGGTATGCTGTAGCGTTCTGGAATATTTGCCGAAGTTTGAGGGCAAGCTGGGGAGTTTTTTTGTTTTTAGTTCTAGGTAGGGAGTTAGCACCCAAACTGAGATGTCGGCCAGGTACTCAGAGATGTCCCCCCCCACCTGCCTGTCAGAATGGAGTATGACGAAAATGTATTGATAATCATCCCCATGGAAATTCTAGGAAAAATTATTAAAGGATATGACACAGCCAAGTGACTTGTGTGAAGAGGAAAAAGGAGAGGACCTACCATGGAGCCTTGACATAGACTAGTAGTGAGAGCATTTGTTGCAGATACAGATCCTCTTAACACCACCCAAGCCTAACAATCTGTGAAACAGGATGCAATCAAACAATGTGTAGACCCTGAGCCACAGCCCTGATTAGGTCGAGAGAAGTAGCTTCACCAACGTGAACAACCTCCATGACACAGAGGAAAGCAGTCTTGGTTGAGCAACCCATCTTGAAGCCTGATTGGCTAGACTCAAGGCAGAATCAGAGACAACAAGAGAGCTGGTTATAGACAGCACACTCAAGTACTTTGGAAAGAAAACAGAAGGGATGTTTTTAATGTCAGATCGGTATTGCGTTGGTTTCTTGAGGAGGGGAAAGACTTTAGGCATCTTCAAATAGCCAGTGGTCAGAGATGCATTGATGAGGACTGGGAGAAGGTCTCTAGAGATGGTTTGGAAAAGGGAGGAGGGGGTGGAGCCAAGGAGGCTGGACTTAGCTAGTTGGAAGACAATGTGGAGACAGAGGGAGAAAGGGGTCAGTTTGTAAGATTTTTCTTTGTATGTGGCGTAATTGGGCTCTATAGACTGAATAAAAGTTGTGGAAATTGACAAAAACATACAAAAAAGAGGGAGGAGGAAGGGGAATGTTGTGGATTGTTAAAGGGGAAGAGAAGGTGGAAATGGGTTTCCTAGGGTTAGAGGCAGAAGAGAAGGTAGACAGAAGGGAGGAAAAAGATGATAGATCATTCTGACTTTGTGTTTTCCTACATTTTTGTTTAGATGCCTGCGGCCCTATTCTGTGAGGTTTCACTGAATCGCTAAGTCAGACAGCAGGTGAGAAGGGCCAGGAGTAAATCAGACTGTGACAGTCATAGGATGTGGAAAAGTCGGAGAATCAGGCCAAAGATCCAGAATCCATAGACAGCAGGGAGAAGGATTTTGTGGAAAGGAGTGATGATAGTATAGAAAAGTAGTGGGAGAGCATGATAACGAAGATTTGCAAATGCACATTATCATGTAGATAGGGCTGAGTAAATAGGGTTGAGGTTGTAAGTAGTGATCAGAAAGAAAGTACTGATCAGAGAGACAAAGTAGTGACCCAGAGAAGGATTGCTGGGAGATTAGAAAGGAAACAGCACCTAGTAAAGATGATGTCAAGACTGTTGGATACTTTGTGAGTGGGAAAGAGTTATGTCCTATGAAGGCGGAATGAAAGGAAAGATGTGGAAATGAATCAATAGATACTGGAAGGTTGAACTTGCCCAGTATGAGTGGTGAGCCATCGTCAGGAAATGTATCTTTTCAAGGTGTCAAGCTCATAGACGAACTCTTCAAGGGCACCAGGTCGATGATACATTACTCTCCTCTCTGTGATCAATTTGGCTGCACACTCATTTCTGGCAAAGCTCCGTCTTTACCCAAGCAAAGAAAGGTGAGGAAGAAATGTATTATAATTCAAAAAAGGGGAGCAGGCAAAGCTTAGAGGGAAACGGAGAGAGTGAGAAAGAGCTGGGGCAACTGTAAAGTAGGCACCAATTTCTATGAAAATGCCCTAGGGGGAGTTGTGCTCCAGTAAATCTGTCTCCCCACAGAACCCTGCAATCTTATTATAGAGCAGCCACTGGGATGGAAGCAAGCAGGCAGCGGCCCCGGATATTTCATATTTCCCAAGTCAAGCTCCACATCCCAGTCAGCACATTAGTTTGGGCCTTGGCACCACTAAAGCTCCCAAACTCTGGCTCTAAAAGCTTAAGAGATCAGGGGAGAAAAAATACAGAAAAAAAGAAGGAAAAAGAGAGGAAATGGCACAATGCCCACTCTTTTCTCCTAAATATATTGCAGCCTGGCAAAGAGATTCTGGACACAATTTGGTGGCTTTAAGTGTACCTTTGTTATGTGTAAATGCGGGCAATGCAGAACCATATCCACCAGACATGTTTTTGACAGAGTGTGTGTGTGTATATATATATATATATATATAGGAATAGTATGTGGGTGCTGATATGAGTGCTGTATGCTTTATGTGAAAATATGCCCTCTCAGAAATGTGTTTTCATACTCCCTTATCTGCATAATGAAAAACAAGGCCTATCTCATGCTAACAGTAAATCACTGCCTCTTCGCAAAGATGTTTAAATTAGAATATAGCAGTAGTAGGGCATATGGAGTTTCAAATTGCATATGACTCAGTAGCTCCACACAAGGTATCATCTGAGACAACAAGAGAGGTGACTGCGACATTCATCTCTCAACACTGCCACTCTATACTAAACTTTTATCTTGTGCCACTGACAGGCTCATCTAGCAAGAGGAGAGAACGAAGGGAGCGGACGGATGGGAATAATCATTCATTTTTCTATTCTTTTTGGTATGACCAATACGTGTAAACTGTTCAAGAAGTGACTGCTGACATACAGCCAGTTTTAGTTAAGCTGGGGACACATTAAGATAACACCAGTTGGTGAAATAGTTAAAGGTGCAGCTCAACGTTTTAAAAAGATCACCAAAATGAACCTAGCATCTCAACTTGTTTTTACTTCCTTTAGCATTGGCAAATGGTAATTATACAAATGCTTTCTTCACAGGGAAACAGAGATGTCAAGGAGATTGTCTCTGACAGAGGGAAAGCATATGCTCTCTATTTTATTGCTATTTCATGAGACTTTCCAAAGTTGAAACCCTGAAATCCTTTCACATCTCTGATGGCTCCCCAGACAAGAGTTGGACTATGAGATATTATACAAACTGACACCCTATAAAAACAACCCTTGTCAAAGTCCTCAGAAACACTTGTTTATTTATAAACTCTCTTAATCAAATTTTTAATTAGCTCTTCTGAAAGGGGTAAATCCTTAAAACACTCCTACTGATCACACCCTAACATATAATTTCACACATCACATGCACTTCCTTATTTTTTGGTGTAAGTTCTGAGTATTTTCCTCCCATGGAATCAAAGATGTTTGTGTTTCCACTGCTCCTTGAATGAATGAAGTGCCCATAATTCTCCCCTGAATCGTTTGCATCACGCCCAGAAACCAACACCTGTTTTGCTGACATGGAACTTTTTTTCACACCACTTACATTACTATTAAAGATCAGGACATCTTCAAGCTACAGAGTAAGCTGGAGCATGAAATCTGGAGCGTTGTGTTCACATTGGTCTGCATTATGGATTCCTAAGCTTGTCTAGAGCATGTGGATGGAAAGAAGGAATATATAATACCTTAGAATTACAGTGGAAAAGAAAAATGGTAAAGGACCTGTGGGAAAAAGGAATGGGAGATGAAATTCCACCAAGGTTTGAATAATGTATAGATCTGTGGTAAGTTTTCACCCAAAACAGATTTCTTATTGCAGCGAGTAAAAACAAATTATGCTAAATTAGTTTTATGACAATAACTTCTTCCCAAAATGTTTCACATATTACCTAAACAGTTTTTTAAAGCTAATTACAACTTTTTCCAAATGCCAAGTCACTGAAACCAGCATATATTTTCCAGACCCTACTTCTGTTGACATTCTCTTGTATGCACAAGTGCTAAGATTTTCTGAGATGTTCTATCAGCCGTTAAGCCATTAATGTACTGTAAATGAACAGAGCTCCAGAGTGCAAAATATGTGGGACTTCACCGTCGTCCCACTTCCTCCCTCCATCTTTATGTTGCTCAGTAAAACCAAGGCACAGAGAACCTTAAAGAGAGCCAACATGAAGAAACCACTTATAGTCATTGCTTATGTTTTAATTAAAACCCAGTTAGAAAGGGCGTCCTCCAAAATCTTTCTTTAAATATGTTAACTGATTTTGTGAGATGCCAGGCTCTCTCACAAAATAAATGCTGAAGGATTGTACTTTGTTAAACTATACAATACAGAGCTGCCCAACCCTGTTCCAGGAGATCAAAAATACTGTCCTAGGTTCACTCTTCAGCCCCAGTTGTGAATAACCTGATTCAACTTCATGCTCTCAAAACTAAGTTGGCTAGTTCCTCTGTAAAGAAATGGGTGGGCCTAGGTCGAGTGGGCAGCCACGATTGGATTAGAACAAGTGCTGTTCCCCCTCCCTCTCATTATCTTAGAGATCAAGACACGGCTCCACTCCAGCCGTGCGTTACTCAATTATATTTTTCTGATAATTGAATAGGGCTAAATCATGTGCATTTTCAGCTGTCTGGATAATTTATTTGCTTTGCGCAATGTGTGAATCCATGAAGCAATAGCAACTCACTCAGAGATGGGCTCTGAGATGTGCTTTGAGTGATTGCATAGTAATGCCCACTTGAGTTATAGGCTTTACCGGCATTTCAAATGCACTTTTGGGTTATGCAGTCACAAGTCCATCCGATTATGAGTATCAAGTAGGATAACATGGATTTGATTGTAGATATGAGTGTGACCAGTTGGGCACATCCTATTATAAATAAACATGCCTCCAAATAACAAATGGACTATATTGAATTTTTTCTTGGATAAATATTATTGTATTAATAAAGATAATCCACCTGCAGGACAACACTGAGTTTTTTCAGTCCATATGCATAAGGTTTTGCCCCTAGTTGCATGTGCTTGCAGAAATGTGTGTAATTTCTATGGCTAGTGTCTACACACAGTACTTGCTTTGACTAGCATGATCACTGTCTACATTTAGTACTTTGCTTTGCATTACCTCTGCCTATGTACAGTATATGCTTTGCTTTGCATTACCTCTGTGCCTATGTACAGTATATGCTTTGCTTTGCATTACCTCTTGGCCTATGTAGAGTATATCCTTTGCTTTGCAGGACCAGAGTGTCTTCATGAAGCATGTAGTTTGCTTTGCAGGCCCATTGTCTACTTTTCATAAAGCGTATGCTTTGCACCGCATGAGTGTTTACACAAAGTACAGTATGGATGTGTCATACTTTGTCAAACTGATGTTTAGGGTAATATAGGGGAGGACAGTCCCCCAATGATCAATGTCTAATTTTCGACACAAAAAGGCAATTATTGGAACAAACTGTGTATGTGGAGATGGCCATATTTAAGGGTAACAAACTATAAAGGACAATAAATGTCTACAGTTGCTGGATATTCTGTTACATAATAACAAGTGTTTTTTATGAAGGTGGCATTAGCTAAGATGCCCCTTCCCCTGGGATAAGTTGCACGCCCTGTTCTTCACATGGAAATCTCATGTCACAGGGTTTAACAGAAATGTTTCTTTTTTGTACCTCACCTGCACTTTAATTCAGTTTTTTTTATTTTACTTTTTCCTTACACTCCATGATGTACGGTTAAACAAACTCATTATCATTTAAGTCTGGAATGGTTTTAAATAGTTTGTAACTATTTCAAACTAGCACATGCAGTTTCTGAATGGCAGCCCTGTCATAAATTCCAGATTTTTGAAGCTCACCAGACAATACAATGCTCAGTGGGTATTGGTGCAGTCAACCAGATCAAGAGCTCTGCCCAACACTGGCTTTTATGGGAGGCTAGCAAGAAAGAGGCTGTCATTTTTAAGTACCAACTGAAAACCCTTCTGGTGTTTTCCAGAATGCATTAGAGTGCATCAAATGTGACCAAGATTGAGATTTTAGCCAAACATAACACTGCATATACAGTATCACCTTAGATATCCATCCCTGCACTGAAGTATGGTGGTGGCAGCATCATGGTGTGGGATGCTTCTCATCAGCAGGGAACGGTAATATTGTTAATATGATTGGAAGAATGGATGGAGCAAAATAAAGGGAAATAAAACTTGTTTCAGTCCACTAAAAAAAACTAAAGCTTGGGAAGAAATGTACCTTCTAGCATTACATTTATCTGTAAGGCCAAAGCAACAACTCAAGAACAAAACAATTGGTGCAGTCCGCATGTTAGCTGGCCTTTAGAATTAAAGCACTGCCTTACCAGCAGCTGATAACCTAGAGTTGTCCTTGTTTGTATTGGTTCGTATTGGTGATTGCATACATTTTCACTTTTTTTCTTACTGGTCACCCCTGTGGGTATCAAATCCCCCCCAGGCATTGCAAATGCAATTCTCTTACCAACTGAGTTACATAGGACCAGTAGAGACAGATGGCAGAAGCTCTAAGAACAAACATAACTGTCACAGTACCCATATCAAAACTATGTTGCCTTTACTAGGGACAACAGGCAACTGGGCACCTTTTCCATCATCCAGTAAACACAATGGACAACTACTTCCCTGTTACGTATGCAATCAAGTCTCCATTTGTGGCTGGGTGCTGGTGAAATACACTCAAATTGTTGGATCGGCCTGGACTTGAGTGTTGACCTACTAAGATCAATACTTTAATAAGCTATGGTGCTACCAAGTCCATTTTGCTGCAATCAGCAACTTTTTATGTCCATTAGGTGGAAAATAGAGCTGACTAGGTATATGACAATGGGAAGTGTAATGTATTGTGGTTGTCCTGACTCAGGTGATGGATGCACTGTAGCAATGTACTGTATGACAATGCAAAACTTGCAGTCTGCCTCACGATTTGTGCTTATTAACTTTAATTAATGCAATTCAACACTTCAATTATAGTGTTTTAAAAGAGTCTCTTTGACTACAAGATGTAAAAAGACAATAAACCACCAGGATGGTGGTGGTACTTGAAAAAGGCTGTTTGGAAATAACCTCAAAGACTGGGCTATATTTAGATCAGTACTAAAGCATTGCTTTAAACAGTCTAAGACAGCTTGGGTTTGGACATAGTAAAGCTTCATTTTGTGAGCTCAAGCTGAGTGTGCGGCTGGGTTTCTGGATGTTCCCTGATCCCTCTCCTCTCCACAAACATTTAATTCCATTAGTTTATCCACTGCCACTGTTTGTCACTGTCAAGGACCCTTGAGTTCACCCAGGGTTAGACTGAGCCTTTCTGAGCGTGCTCGGCTGTGTTAATGGAAGAACTGGACCTGAATACCAACCAAACAGAGAAGTTGTATATTTCTTAAGCTAATTTAAACCAGACTCCCTCCCCATAATCTGATGCTGCTAGCTCACTGCGCAGAATCCGTAACATACAGGAAGTGGAAAAAATATCGTAAACAACACATGGAAAAGGCCTGTTACTTTGAAATACTGACAGCTTAACATAAACCAATCCAAACTGGTTGTGTGAAAGCCATAAAAGGACCACTTCTTCCACAAAGTTGAGTGATTGACTGTGGCATTTAAATCACAGTTGCAAATGCAGCTGCAGAGGTCACATTACATACATTGCCAATTCGTAGTACATATGTCAGTTTTAAAAGAGGTCGGACAATTAGTATTTTGATATTTGAGTTTTCAAAGCAACAAGGCAACTACTGTACAGTAACAGTTCCAAAGAGGCTAAATTGTTGGTGCCGCAATTGCAGGTGCATTGCTTCACAAAAACTGCTAAATAATTCAATGTGTCAAGGGGAACTGTCTCAAAAATCATGACAGCATATGCCAAACATGGACAAATTGCATTGGCAAAGAGGAACAGTGGTTGTAAGCTGAAGCTGACCGAAAGGGATAGACAGGCACTAAACAAGATAGTTGCTCAGTGCCCCAAAAGTACAGCTACACAAATTACCAGAGAATTAAATGAGAACTTCTGTGACCCAGTCACCAAAAACTGTGCATTGTGAACTTCACAAATATGGAATTTATATCAGGGCTAGCATTTGGACACTACTTACACCAAAGGCCAATGCACAAAGAAGCATAACTTGGTTTAAAAAGCACAAAACCTGGACCCCTGTGCAATGGAAGATATAATATGGTCTGATGAGTCATCTTTCACTCTATTTCATACATTTGGGTGGGTTTACTTTTGGAGAAGGCCAAACAATGCCTTCAGGCCACCAATGTCTGCAGCCCACTGATAAACATGGTGAGGGATCCATAATGGTATGAGAAGCCATCTTCTGGGAGTCATTTGGTCCGATGATTGCTCTCTCTTGTATAATTGCCAGGAAATATGAGGCTATATAACAAGACCAGGTGCACCTTATGTTGCAAACACTGTTCCCTAATGATGTTCCAATATTCCAGGGTGATAATGCCCCCATACAAACAGCTTAACAAATTCAAGAGTGTGTTTTGGTAGGAATACTAGGATGACGTCAAACACCTTTCCCGAACATCATTAAACCTTTATGGGAATTTCTGGAGTCCAGAGTGCATAGTACATTGCCACCTCCATTGCTTAAAGAACCAGAGGCTTTTCTTCTTGAAAAAGGGTACAATATCCCACCCCACACAGGTCAGGTGTAATAGCCTATTAGGTCCTTGATATTAATATGTTGTTAGGTGTTTCCATTATTTTGTCCACCCCCTGTATCAGCACTGTCTCCAGATTTATGGTATGCATCTACCATATAATTTTAATCGATTGACAGAATATAGCAAAGATGTGAAAAAATTACTGGATACTGCTGTTGCTGCCTGAGAGTCGAGTCACCGTACTCAAGTCCAATGCAGCAGGCTGACACTGAGTGCCTGCAAAACATATACAGACACTCAGTCTCAATATATTCTCAATACACTTGATATTGAAGGGAGATTCTCACTCAATGGTTCTGTGAACGATTCTGATTTTTTTTTTTCAGTTTCTCCATTCAGCATGTAAAATCCTTGATGCTTTATTAACATTAAACATCAAAAAAATATGGTGGTTGATCTTTTAGAATGCAGATTGCTTGTGTATCTTCTCATTTCTGACCCAACCACCCATATCTTTAATTCAACATTGGTATCTGGAAATATTCCTAACGTATGGCAAGCCACTTATGTGCTACCACTCAATAACAGGGAGGATACCAGTGGCTTTCACAACTAATCTTTTATTAGTTGTGAAATCTTTGCTAGACTTTCCAGTCTAGCAAAGATTTTTGAGTCTTTGGTAAATTTTCAACTTCATGCTGTATTATCAGTTAATTGTATTTTCAATATAAATTAATTCGGGTTTAGACCAGGACACAGTGCTATTACACTGATATTGCTGATATTGTCCAAGCCATGGATGCTAAAATTAGTTGTGCAGCCGTATTTGTTGATTGGTCAAATGCTTTTGTCACAGTCAACCACTCAATTTTGTGGAGGAAGTGGTCCTTATAAGGACTTCACACAACCAGTTTGAATTGGTTTATGTTAACCTGTCAATTGTGCCTTCTGAAATCCTAACCCTGTAATACAGTTACAATTTTACAGAAGGACAATTACACAAATGACAATGCCAAAAGCACACCAAAATTAGGTGTTACTGAATTGTCCAGTGTCTATCATGACTTAAAGGTGCACTCAGATCATATGATAACTCTATTGAAATAACCAAGTTCCTCCCTAAATACACATTTTTAAGTGATATCACCCAGTCTAAAGGTGACCTCATGTCTCAGACATGTCACCACTGATCTCAGTCTCAAACCCAGCTGATTTACTCCCCAAACCCAGGTGCTGCCAATTGTAGCATCCTCCTTGGGACCGCTGGACTAACCACAAGCAGGATTCTAATTGTGTTCTTGCAAAACGCAGCTAACAGAGAGGCAGACACTTTAAAAATGTCACAACAATGCAATGGTATGTAGACTTTCACCAGCAGCTGTAGCTGAGTCAGTTTCAGCAGGGTGGCTCCTCCCGGCCCGTCAGCCAGATAAGGAATGCACACACAGCCACATCCTAGGGTGGAGAGAAGATTGAAACCAGATGAATGGGACTTTGCTACAGCAGCCTTTCAGGGACCGTATTTCACTCTGCAAAGCCCGACTAAAATGAGATATGGAGCTCACTTGGTCAAGGCTGAGAGCTCAGAGTTCAGAACAGGGTGTGGTCTCAATGTGTCAGCCCAGGCAAGTAAAACAAGGCAAAGGGCAGATCTACAGTCTCTCAGAGATGTCTCCATAGTCTCAGGAGTTAAATCAAGACATATCAAGAATGCACACCAACTATGTTTCAGGTGGAAATTATTTACCGACTAGAATTTCAACTATTTCAACTATTCCCGATTAAAGAGCTTCAGCTGGAATCTGTCACTTTACATTGTGTAAATTAAAGCCTTCTAACACAACAAATTAAGCCATAGAGCAGTGGCAACTAATATTTGGAGAAAGAAAGAAAGAAAGAAAGAAAGAGAGAAAGAAAGAAAGAGAAACATCACTGTATAATCTGGGACTCTAAATGGACCATGTGAAAAAAGATAAAACTCACACAGATTATTGACTATACTGTTGTGTATAATTGCATAGTTTAATTCTAAAAATAAAACCCTAATACCCTCACTTGAATGTACAGTATGCTTTGTAACGGGGGTGTGCATTAAGATTTGAAACTCGTCTGAATTACACATTTGCATGAATGTTTTACAGCAATTTGGCAGAAATTTTAAGTTCTGATGAAATTTGATGTGCAAAGCACATAAAAGTTGAGCAACTTTGAGGGTTTTGAACTTTATTGGAAGAAAAAGAATAATCAAAATAGCCACACACGTTTGCCAGTGACACACTCTTGCTTAATGTTCCACGTGATTCTGTTTGCTGCTTCACCCAGTTCATATGTTCATACTGCCTGTGTGTATGTTTTCCTGTGTGTGTGTTGAGAGCAGATGGTGTGTGTCAGTGATTAGGGGTTTGTTTTCATCGGTTGTCCACAATGACCCTCCTGAGGTATTATTTTCCAGCTCCTGCTCCAGGACCCGTCCATGTTCCCTCTGATATGCAGCTGGTCGGCCACATTCACAACCCAATGCCAAACACACTAACAATATCCCCATGACATTTCAGCTATGATACTGAAAATTGTGTCTGCTTCATGGATGCTGCCTGCAGTAAACTAGATGGAGTAAATTAAAAAAATATATACAGAATTTAATTCAGGCATAATGCATAATCTGCTTTTGCTTGGACAAAGAAAGGTTAATCTCATTACACTCTGCACTAAATGGCATGCTTGAGCATCATCTGATGAGACTAACATTTTACAGTTAGTTAATTAAACGAGAGCAATTAAAAAGACACCGGACCTACTGGGTGTGCAGGGAATGTTTCCGTGACAGATCTGCCAGCAGAGGGCATGCCATATAGATTAGCAGTATAAACGCAAACAATAACAATGGCAGAACAATGGGGGAAACCTGGCACATGACAGGCTAGTCCTGTGGTTGAACATGTGCTCCTAGTGATGCGCTGTAGTCGCAGTTCACCTGCTGAGAGTGCCCTATTAAACTCATTCAGCCTTGCCACTCTACTCATGTAGGCTAAGCATATTATTCTCCTCCTAATCAACTGGCTCACTTTATATGGCTGGGAGGGAGCTGCTGATGCTGCTGCTATCCTCTCCTGTCCCCTGGGTCTTCCCTGTCCCATTGGCTTCCTCTGCTCTCTGTGTGAATCATCAGCCAGGCCCCGAGCTTTCGTGACTTGATCCCCTGTGACATCACCAAGGGGAGACAGTGTGAGCAACACAAAAGAAAAAACAGCCTCCCTACACGTTCTTTCGCTCTCCCTCTTCCTCTCTTTACTTTCAAAGGGGAACAAGTTATTATTAATCCATGTGAAGGTATCCAATGATCTGTCAGGGGACTAGATATTAAATGAACAGTTGATACCATTTGGATAAACACTACAGAAAAGGCCATTTACCTCCATTGTCTCCGCCTTCAAGCCTCTTCTTTCCTTGCTCATCCCTCTCTTGGTATATTATGTAAATTCATACCTGCCATTCCTTTGAATAAATATGGCCACACAACCGTAGATGAGTGTTCTACAGTGCGGAAGCTAAACTGGAATCAACATAGGGACCCTTTTAGCCATGAGAAAGCACGCCCCTTGAGGGCTGAATACATTAATGTATTTTAGGTAACAGAACGTAGAATGTTATTTAAGGCTGGACATGCTAAGTATTTTGTCTCTTATGCATGAGCCCTTGAGGCAATATTGTCTTCTTAATTAAAAATGGAGCAAGATGCAGAAGCATATCTCTTTGTAAAGTCATGTGGAGTGAGTTGTATTTGTTGCTGTATTCCTCCTAAAAGTTTCCAGTATGATCCTTATTTGCCATGGTGTCTGTGGTTCTGCTGATGCTGGGGCATTTTTCGCAAGGGTAATTAAAGATGTTTGGCTCCTTGGCTTTGGGATCCTGCAGAGGTTAAAACCAGCCTCCAAGAAGCAATCACTTAGTGAAGCCATTTTTTCTCACTTCCTCTATCTCTACCCTGCAAACAAATAAATAAAACGTGATGTTCAGTTTTATTTTAAAATACATTTTCTCATTCTCTTGCTGACAAATTGGATTTCAAGCACAAAGAAAACCAATACCCCAAATAATACCATAAGTTTTTGAATACAATAGATTCTGTTTGAAAGGGAAAAGGGATTTCTTATCTAGGACTACTAGGAATGTTGTATATCATCTTATGAGCTGACATGGAGAGCTGACATTCAAAGAACAGGAGTTGATTTAAATTGCATTAATATGCCACTGTGTACCATTCAGTATAACACATGCACCTGGACCTAAAACCTTAATTTTCATAAAACATAAATACAACATGCAGAAAATGCCATCCACCTTAATGAATTCAAAGTTGTATGCCATCTTAACGAGATAACCTCCATCCCATAGAAGCAGGTTGTGGTGTGTTCACTTGGTGTGAAGGGTGCTTCACATGGTGTGATGACTCACAACAGAGTGACAAATTGAGAGCATGATCTGATCACACCGTCTGGCCATATGAAGACTCACATGTAGGTACATTTTTCAACATACCTTTCAAAGAAGATTATGTCAAACAGCAAGCTGCAGCATTCTCCTATTCAGAACTAATGAGGTATAAGAGGCAGACAGAGGGAGGCTGAATAAAGAGCAGCACTGGTGTTTTCACACTCTTCTCTCTGGCTTCTCCCATTGTGTAGAACAAAACTATCTTTAACCACATGCACCATTCCTGATTGGCTTATTTGCTGCATTTAGGGTAATGGGGCTAAGAAGGCATAGGTTTCTTTGGGGGGAGGGGGTGGGTGGAATGAGAAAACATTGTCACGAGCCTGCAGTGATTTTTTTTTCATCTTTTATCTTTCACAAACCTCAGCATCCTTTACTCTGTATCTGCCTCAGTCATTCCATAAGCACCCACCTACCCACTCTTTTTGCTTTCATGTAGACAAGGCGTAAGTACACTAACAGAACACACTACAATCCTGCATGGTGACTGTTAAGAGGGGGGAAATAATTCACATGCCGTGCATGAGTAGGCCAATGCCAGGCCAATGATGATGTTCTCTTAGGGATCGAATAAACAAGAACTGATTCAATCAGCTTTGGTTCAGTCCCAGATTACATGTGGTAGGGCCGTGAAATGCCAGGGACCTCACAATATTAGTACTATACTTAGGTGCTGATATGATATGGGTCATGGATCTCACAGTTCTATGTATTGTGATTAGATAGTGTACTGTTGCACTGTGATTTGATTTTCCAAATATTTTGCTCTATATATCTGCTGCAGAAGGACAAGACCAAGAAATGAGAAAACAAGTTTTGATCAGTCATGGAAAACAAGTGCTGAAAACAAATTAGGTAAATATTTAAAAGGAGATCAAGTTTTGAAGAAAAATCAGGAGTTTTCAAGCAGGTACAGCTGATTAGCGCAAATAATTATATAATCAAAAAACATTATGCAACTGTATCAATTGTAACTCCCATCACTAACATACAGTCATACAGAGGCTCTGAAAATGATTCACTCGCTTGGACCTTTCTAGATTTCATTTTTACAACAAGAAATTAAAATGGATTTATTCAGGAGCTTTTGCCACTGATCAACACAAAAAAGTCCATAATGTCAGAGTGAAAAATAAAATCTGTCTATCTGTGTGTGATTAAGGTGTTTCACATGATTTC
The DNA here is from genome assembly GCA_016801175.1 of Esox masquinongy. Lineage (NCBI taxonomy): Eukaryota > Metazoa > Chordata > Actinopteri > Esociformes > Esocidae > Esox > Esox masquinongy. Next base: position 121,909 of record JACXGI010000417.1, read on the forward strand.
AAGTTAAATACACCTGTCTCTGGGAGTTCCCACAATTGGTTAGTTCAATTCCTAACAAACACAACATGATGATTAAAAAATACATCCAAACCAAATATAGAATAAGGTTTTTCAAAAGCATCAATTAGGGGTAGCATACAAAAACATTTCCAAGGCACTGAATATTCCCCCGGAGCACAGTAAAGTCCATTATTAAGAAATCGAAAGATTATGGCTGTGAATTTGTCTTGAACATCCCCAAAAAAATAGTATCCAGGTGAGAAGGGCACTAGTTACGGAAGCCTTTAGAGGTGTACGGCAACTCTGAAGGAGGTACAGTCTTCCATGCCTGAGCTGGGAGACTGTGCATATTGCAACAATAGTCTGGGTGCATCACAAAAGTGGCCTTCATGTTCCTGAGAGTGCCAAAAAGAAAGCCTGTGTTGAAAAAAAACTTCAAATCTTGGTTATAGTTTGCCAGACAGCAGGTGGGACTGAGACCAACAGGAAAAATATTTTATGGTCTGATGAGCCCAAAATAGTCAAACACCTCACATCATCGTGAATGATGGTGGCAGCATCATGCTATGGGGAGGCTTCTCTGTGTCAGGGCCTGGAAAGCTTGTGAAAATAGAGGAAAAAATGGTTGCAACAAAGTACATAGAAATCCTGGAAAACCTGTATAAGATTGTCAGAGACATAGAAGCTGGTAGAACATTCATCTTCCAGCAGGACAATGACACCAAATATACAGCCAAAGCCACACTGGAGTGGCTTAAATACAAAAAGATCAATGACCTGGAGTGGCCTAGTCAAGGCCCAGACATGAATCTAATTGAAAATATGAGGAAAGTTAAAAATTGCTGTTCACCAAAGTCCCTATCCAACTTGTCGGAACTTGACCAATTTTACAAAGAATAACGGTCAAAATTGCTGTGTCCAGATGTGCAAAGTTGGTAGAGAGTTATCCAAATAGACTTATGTCTGTAATTGCTGTCAAAGGTGCCTCTACCATTGGCTAAAGGGGATTAATAATTATGCAAGCAACTATTTTCTGTTTTGTACCTGTAAATAATTTCTCACTTTGACATTACCAACTTTTTTGGTGTTCATCAGTGGCAAAAACTTCTAAATAAATCAATTTTAATTTCTTGCAGTAACACAATAAAATATGAAAAAGTCTAATGGGGTTGAATACTTTTGTGAGCCACTGTAGTTGGTCACTCCAGGTGAAGCAACTAGCCAACGGATCAGAGGAGAGCAGAGTTGGGCAGCACTGAGGTAAGCAGAATCTCTTCCAGACCGGCCCGCTCAACTCCAAGCTTATTTATCCAACCATGGCCAATCACACAGGCTCTGGATACAATTTATATTCCCTTTTCTTGGGTGGCTTAAGCCAGTCTAATCTGCTCAACTCAGAAAAAATCTTAACCATCTTTCTAATATTAATATTTGTATTAGTCCCACCAGTATATGCGAGATGTGCTGTGACACAAGTTGCTCCACGTGAGAGACTCCTCGAACAGCGGGTAGAGGGGTAGGTAAGAGGCACTGGCACCTCCTAATGCAGACATGAGGGAGGATTAGGGTGGGACTGCATGCTGATTAGGGGTTTGGTTAAAATGAGCTGGAGACTGGTGTGGAGCAGAGTCTTAAGAGGGTGCTCCCACACATACATACAAACATACACATCTGATTTTCTATCCTTGTGGGCAATGTTCCCTCTAATTTGGTTGGTCACAGAGCAATTTTTGGGTGATGTGAGCAGATACTTGAAATGTTGGTCTGTAATACCATGGCCTATTTAGGTGACAGTAAATGTCACTGTATTTTGTAGGGGAAAACATTTTATAAAATAAACTTCATTATTACTTTTAAGTCGCAAAGAAGCTTTTTCACTGACAAGCTTTTCAAAGACAGCTTGAAATGTAGGCTGCACATTTTGTGGAGCCTGTTATAGGAAGCAGCAACCCAGCTATTGCGGGAATTAAACTAACCTGTAACTGAGCAATTCATTTTAACTTTTGGTTTGTAGCTTTTTAAGGAAAATTTTGTTTATTCTGTCAATTTGAAAAGAGTTTTCTTTATATTGTGCAAACTAATAGGGTGAACCCAGTGAAGTTGAATCCTGTCCGTCATCTGTGTTAGCTGACGAACATTAACCTCAATAATCAAACCTTTATACCTAAACTTAACCTAACACTAAAGAGGAACCCAAAATCTAACCCCGAATTTGTAAACCAAAAACTAACCCCAATGCCAACACTTAAAAAACAAAAGTACTAAACTAAACCTAACCCCTAAGGAAGAAATCGCCTTTTACCTTGTTTGGAGTGGCTAAAAGACCTTGTGATGATTTCTGGCACAGTAAAACCAGGATCACACACAAATTTGTTTTTCAATTTTTGTGGGGATCTGAAAACCTAACCCTAACAAAGAAATCCATATTCCCTGTCCCCTAGCCCTAAAACTAACCCTAATCTTAACTTAACCGTACCCTCAATCATTTAACCCAAACACTAATCTAGCCCTATTACCTACCGCTTACCCAAGACAGTAATGCCTAAACCTAAAAGTAACCCCAAAAATAACACACACTTGATTGGCACTGTGATGCTGTCCTTAGCACAGTATTAATGACTTCATAGTGCAACTTCCAAGGCCCAGGGTATTTCCTCCCACACATGCCCTTCATGTCAAGCCAGGTCTCATGTCACACAAACACAAAGAGGATGGATATCTAGATGAATGTGGATAAAGGAGAGATGCTTGCTTGGTATACCAGAGCATACTGACAACTAATCGCTTCTGAAGTAAGCACAGGGGAGTATCCCTCCCTTTCACTTTGCAGCTATTCCTAAACATCATTTATAAAAGGTAACTTCATTGCTAAAAGCATGGAATACAAATATTTAATGACATTTGAAGGACTTCATTATAAGAGCAGCTTCCCATCAGCGGTTTTGTATGCTGTTCAGACACTGCAGTTACAGTGTTCCTGGCCAATAGGTACTAGCGTGCATGCATGTTTGCCATCGGATCAACAGCATAATGTCACTGGGTTTTTACCAGAAATTAATTTTAATGTCACTCCATCTTACAAGCTTGAATGTCACTGCCTTTTAATTGGTCTATTGAAATGGCACTGTTGTTTGTGACCATCAGCAACGGATAGAAGGGGACAAATAAGGTGATGGTGGTACCAGAGACTTGGGGTCCCATGAAAATGGATGTTCTCATTACTGTACGTTGCTCTGGATAAGAGAGCCTGCAAGATTACGTAAATATAAATGGAATCTGAGCCAAAGTCTTAATTTCACTGCTGCCAAAGCAACATTTGGTTATTCTATAGGTTATGCTCAGAATTGGGGAGTAACATAACACAAAAGCCATGATATAAAATACTGTTACTGCAAAAATGTTGCAGGTAAAAATATCACAAGATATCATTTAATTTAAATTCTCTAAGAAAATTCAAATTAAATGAACTATTACACATTGTGTATTTATTATTGATTCTACCATAGTCCTACAGTAATGCAATGAATTACAATATTGAAAAAATAGATTTTGTGCACAAACACATCCAGGCATTTCCAGATTAGAGACCAGAAAGCACTTGTTTTGCTTTCTCTGGTTTTGCTTGGTAAATAAATTCTGCTTACAGTATCTCTACCCATATATCTCTACCCAAAAGTTTGCATACCCTTGGAGAATTGGTAATATATGTACCATTTATAAAGAAAACATGAGTGAGCAGGCAAAACATGTTTTTTTATTTCTTATGGGATTCACATTCAACTGTAGGTCATAACAGAATGGCACTATCATAAAACAAAACATGGCAACAAAGAAAAAAATTTGCTGGAATGTCCAAGAGTATCCCATGCGCAGCTTTCATGCAGAAGAATGCAAATTGTCTGCCAGTATTTTCTGATAATATGCTGCATTCATCTTGCCATCAATTTTCACAAGATTCCCTGTGCCTTTAGAGCTCACACACCCCCAAAACATCAGTGAGCCACCACCATGCTTCACAGTGGGGATAGTATTCTGTTCACTATACTGTAGGCCTTGTTGACCCCTCTCCAAACATAGGGCTTATAGTTGTGACCATAAAGCTCAATTTTGGTCTTGTCACTCCAAATTACAGTGTACCAGAGGCTTGTTAGGCGTGTCAAGGTGTTGTCGGGCATATTGAAACCGGGCTTTTTTGTGGCATTGGCGCAGTAAAGGCTTCTTTCTGGCAACTCGACCATGTAGCTCATTTTTGTTCAACTATCGTCATTTATGCACCTTGAAACAACCACACCCTCTTTTTCCAGAGCAACCTGTATTCCTCCTGAGGTAACCTGTGGGTTTTTCTTTGTATCCCGAACAATTCTTCTGGCAGTTTTGGCTGAAATCTTACCTGACCTTGGCTTGGTATCAAGAGATCCACTTTTAATAAGTGATTGAACAGTACTGACTGGCATTTGCAAGTCTTTGGATATATTTTTATATTCTTTTCCATCTTTATAAAGTTCCATTACCTTGTTACGCAGGTCTTTTGACAGTTCTTTTCTGCTCTCCATGGCTCAGTATCTGGCCTGCTCAGTGCATCCACTGTAAGGTTCTGTTTTGTTTTTGCTGTTGTTCTTTAACATAGCCTGTCTTTCTTGTTCAGATTATTTTCACCTGTTTGTTGTTTAGTCCCCGTTAGCACCCTATTTTGTTTGCCCTATTCTGTTAGCCCCTTTGTTGAGTCATTGAGTCTTTCGTGTATGTATGCCACCCGTCTGTGTTTTTGCCTGCCAGCCGTTTTCTTGTTTTTTACCTGCCTTAGTTTCTTCATAAAACCCGTTTGTTGCTCTTAAAGTCCACGCTTGGAGTCCTGCTACACTCAAAACGTGACATCCATGTGAGAGCTAACAAACTCACTGACTATTTATACACAGACACTGATTGCAATTTAAATTCACCTTGAATTGCCATTTTCACCTGTGTGTGTCACCTTGCGTGCCTGTAACAAGGCCAAACATTCAAGGGTATGTAAACTTTTGATCAGGGCCATTTGGGTGATTTCTGTTATCATCATGATTTAAAAAGGAAAAAAACCAACTATGTGATAATAAATGGCTTCATATGACCACAATCCTTAAATAAGACAGTTCTTTTATATATATGATCAGTCATATTTAAAAAAATCAATGCCAAAATTTCACAATTTCTGCCAGGGTATGCAAACTTATGAGCACAACTGTAATAATCTAATATAGCCATCCTGTACTGTTGCATTTTTGCCAGATGAATTGTAGGCTATTATTCATTAATTATTTTCATGCTTCAGATTTACTTTTTTTATAACATCACATGTTAACTTCCTCAGTGTTATGGGAGGAAAATGCAACAAATGATGATGATGATAATAATAATAACAAAAACAAAATAACTTCCACTTCTAAAGGGCTCTCATTGCAGAATTCTAAAGTGTTTGAAAAAGCAAGTAAAAAATGATGAAATAAAATGACAATGACTAGAACTTTTAATAATCCTACATGAAAGAAGAGCAGCAGTCAATATGAAACCAAATGGATTTGCACTGATGAGGTCAACAAGATGAGCATGGCCTCCTGAGGCCAGCAGGCAGTACAGTTAAGTCTCCTTTGAAGGTATGTCAACTGATATCCCTGTCCCTTAGTACCTTGTCTGAACGACTTGACATCCCCTAAGTAATATACCAATGGCCACCAAGCCATAACTCCGATGCAAGGGCCCATGTGCATGTAATATCCATAGTGGTGAAGTGCCTATGGGTCCCTAGTTATGATGGTGCCAGTGAAAGAAAACGTGCAGAGGCAGTGCTGAATTCAGGTAGTTTGATTACAATACAAGAATTTATGTCTGGAACAGATGTCAGTCTCTTGGGGACATGTCAGTCTCTTGGGGTGCAGATACCAATTGGCATAGGTTAGGTAAGTAATTCCTTGTGAACGTAAAGGTGGTTACCATTTATCTTTGCATATCAAGGGAGGCCAGTCGACAGTAGACAAAGTGTTAAGTCATTTTTATAACACTGGTTCCCTGAATGGTATGTAAATATTTTTTCATTGTGCATTTTAAGCATTTCAAGATACCTTTCATATACACCACCTAAAGTTCTCATTCTTTCTATCTCTGCGGAACGCAAAAGGGATCATACAATCACGCACCAAGACGGCCAAGCGGAAAACTGAACTTGGTGGCCAATGGATGCCTATCCAAGGATAACCGGCTTGCACAGACTTACTTAGAAAACCTATCCTGGTCGGAGCATTTACTCAATGTCCAGACTCCTTGAAATCAAGTTACAGCTATTTTAAGGCAAGAAAAACTTTACCATGACGGCTTTCAGTGACCTTGCTGCGGTCTACCCAAAACTGGCAGTAAAGTTGATTGAAAAAAATTGGTAGTGACAAAAAGTTTTCCATGGTAAGAAAGCTTTGATCTTATTAGAAAGGTGTGAGTGCGATGAAGAGCACAAGATAAATGTGGCAAGGGCAGAGCCATGATATCACTGGGAAAATGGGGTTTCCAATCCTGCTGAATGAAATAAATGTAAATTCTGTACCCAAAAATTAAAGCTGACAGTCTGCACTTTAACCATTGTTATATTTCAAATCCAATGCTGCTGGAGTACAAAGCTAAAACCAAAAACTTACAAGTATTTGGGTCCCTGTCCAAGTACTTGTAAACTACATAATGCCATATCGGACCTCAGATACTAGACTGGATCTTAGATAATTGGATATAGGTATATCCATGAAGACCTCTACCGCAAGGCTCAGGATTAATGTGACACACAGGTCATCCAGTCAGGAAGTTACAGCAGCAACAGAGCATTGAGGGTCACATGGCTACCTCCTTCTGCACTGACATGGTGACATCAATCAATCAATCAATCAATTAATCAAATCTATTTCATATAACCCTTTTTACATCAGCAGTAGTCACAAAGTGCTTTTACAGAACACCCAGCCTCAAACCCCAAAGAGCAAGCAACAACAGTCTTGATGCACATCCCTGCTCGGAATGGTTTCAGTCTAGTGCCGTGGCTTAGAAAATGATGTATCTGCTCATACACAAAAAGCTCACAGTCAGAATTGTGAGCCTGTTGGAAATGAATGCAAGAAAACAGTTGCTATCTTTTGTTTGGGATTTGAAATGTTACCAGAATTTCAGGAAAGAGCCATGAGGGAATGTACTAGCAGTAAAGAATAGAACAAAATTAGAATAGAACAAAATTGACAAGTTTTCAGGTTTCTAATTTTGGGTAACAAAAGAGCTTTTTCTTTGTTAGCTCAGAGGCGGTGCTCTGTATAAGATAACATTAACAATAATCCCGGGGAGATAAAAGAGAAATGAATGTCCCTGGTGTTAGAGGTTGTGCGTAGGATCCATAATGTGCCAGGCACATGGAGCCTAACGTCTTCTCACAGGGTAGGGTTATGATCTATATATGGCAATGGGGTAAAACTGAGGGTAAGAATAGCCTGCCTGCCAAGAGGCTCCATGTTCAGGTCTAAAGTGTTTTTCATCTCATGCGCACGCACACACACACACACACACACACACACACCTCCATGACCTTCTCTTTTGCCATGATAAACAGAGTATACATTCTTCATTTCAGCTCAGTCTGAGCCCTTTGCTTGGATTTGCTGAGGCAAAACAGAGCAGAGGCCTGTCAGTTTCTGTGGCTGTGAAAAGCACATGTTCGCCTGCCTGACGTGGCAAGCACGCACACACACCACAAAGACACTCTGCCTTTCTGCTGGCCTTATACAGGAAAGAACGTGACTAGTTGCCTTTCATGAAAGCGCTGACTTCCTGTCTTTCTGTCCTGAGACTCAGTGTTTTCCATCCACAGCCATTAAACTGTGGATTCAAAAGGAGGGGAAAGGGGGCCTGAGCTACAGCAGACAGTGACATGAAAAGTACTTTGTTGCTAGCATAGTGTTTACAGAGTTACAGACCTAGTCCCACTTACCAACACTTGAGTGGTTCTGGGAATATCTGAGGCTGAGCCAGATCAAGATACAGACACTGCTCTTTTTATGGTATTGTTTAAGTGAGATCTTCTAGGAAGGGAAAATCTGCCAGTATTGGTTTCTTCCTGCTTTTTCTCAACTTGATTGATTATTTTTATTGAAGAATGATTTACATTGAAAACTGAGTTATCTTTAACTTAGCAACAAATAGGATAAAACACAATATTACAAAACGATGCTTTAGTATGCTTAGTGCGTTAAGTATTGCGAATGTGCTATATACATCCTCACACTTTAGTAGCTACATTGTCCAACAGGAGCTTGCAGTTCAGAGCACAATCAGATTCCATTATTCACTGCAGCTCTTGGGAGTCATAACAAGCTCATTATAAATAAATGAAAAGCACTACAGCTACATATAGTACGCACATATGCACATTGCAACTGGCATACATTAATGGGGGCCATTTAGAACAATTTTTAACTAGTCATTGGAATTATGGTAAAGCCTACCAAAGTAAAATGTTATAATGTCACTTGAAAGCATTAAGAATAGATGCATAAACAGCTTAAGGGTTTTTTCCATTAATAACCATGTAAATAAAGCTGTTACACAAACTAGAGCTATATCAGAGTTTACTTTAGCCTTTTATTTCACTGCCAATATGGCCGTTAAAATTCCAGAAATCCAGCCATATAGAACAGCTACCGGACATATGTTTTAAATAGCCATATAATATATATACATTTAAACAGCACTAAAACACAAACGCTATGATCAATTAAAGGTGAATTTCCCACACTGTGGCTTTTTAAATTGCAATTAGTGTCTGTGTATAAATAGTCAATGAGTTTGTTAGCTCTCATGTGGATGCACTGAGCAGGCTAGATACTGAGCCATGGGGAGCAGAAAAGAACTGTCAAAAAACCTGCGTAACAAGGTAATTTTGTTTTTTTTGGAACTTTATAAAGGCGGAAACATTTAGGGATCTCTTGAAACCATTCAGGGATCTCTTGAAACCAAGCCAAGATCAGGTAGACCAAGAAAGATTTCAGCCAAAACTGCCAGAAGAATTGTTCGGGATACAAAGAAAAACCCACAGGTTACCTCAGGAGGAATACAGGCTGCTCTGGAAAAAGACGGTGTGGTTGTTTCAAGGAGCACAATACGACGATACTTGAACAAAAATGAGCTGCATGGTCGAGTTGCCAGATAGAAGCCTTTACTGCGCCAATGCCACAAAAAAGCCTGGTTACAATATGCCCGACAACACCTTGACACACCTCACTGCTTCTGGCACACTGTAATTTGGAGTGACAAGACCAAAATAGGTCTTGTTTGGAGAGGGGTCAACAAGGCCTCTTGTGAACAGAATACCATCCCCACTGTGAAGCATTGTGGTGGCTCTCTGATGTTTTGGGGGTGTGTGAGCTCTAAAGGCACAGGGAATCTTGTGAAAGTTGATGGCAAGATGAATGCAGCATGTTACCAGAAAATACTGGCAGACAATTTGCATTCTTCTGCACAAAAGCTGTGCATGGGATACACTTGGACTATCCAGCACGACAATGACCCTAAGCACAAGGCCAAGTTGACCCTCCAGTGGTTACAGCAGAAAAACATGAAGGTTCTGGAGTGGCCATCACAGTCTCCTGACCCTAATATCATCGAGCCACTCTGGGTAGATCTCAAACATACGGTCCATGCAAGACGAATTTGCGTGACGAATTGCGTGATCCAAAGAATTTGCGTGACCTGGAGGCATTTTGCAGCTATACCATAGTAGTAAATGTAGGGTATATTGTGTCAGAATGGTGATTTATGACCCTAGTGGGCGGGGCTTCCAGATTGATGTGACAGGTGGGCGGGACAACCGGTTTGCTGGGCGGGACTTCCGGTGTGACGTATGGACTTCCTGTATGACGTGTGTTAGGGCGGGATTTCCGGAATGACGTATGCATGTCCGGTGACTTTGTGATTTATGATTGCATTGATGTGTCCATGTTTGATGTTTTACAACGACTGCTAAGCACCCCGGACGAATGTTATGACAGGTGGGTTATGTTAGATGTTTAACAAATGGGTCTTAGTGTTCCGGAATGCTAAATTCCCAGGCAATAAATAAGTGTTGTGTAAGCTGCAAGATGTTTGGTGTTCAACAAAAGGGTGACAGGGTCCAGCAATGCTATAACCCCCGGTATTTTATGTTCTGACAATTGGTGCAACAGATGTCATACAGCCGGTATAAACTTCCATGTTTACAATGAGGATGTAGCATGGTGTTTTCCACAAGCATGGAATCATGTGTGGGATATAAAGAAGGGTTCATTAAGATGTAATGAAAGGTTCGGAACTTAGGATTTGGAGAATTTCAGGCCATTCCTATTTTAACAAGAAACGGGCCTTATGATCAGATCTGCCCATGTAAACACTAGGTTTGTAGTCCAACACAGCACTACAGTAAACACCGTATAAGTAATGTTACTCTTTTGAAGGAACAAGCAATGCCTAGGCCGACCACACATAATGACTAGGTTGATTCAGTCATGGTTTGGGTTTAAAATATAATTAAAAATAAAAACAATGATTCTGGTACATGTGTGTGTATGAGCAATGGTGATTTTTGTATTAAAATTGTTTTTTTAAGTCAGCATTAACTTTTAAGTTGCATTATATGGCAAAACGTTCCAAAGTTACCCGGAAGGTAGCGTATAAATTTGCATGAACAACGGTGAATCGCTGACAGGTAAAGATATGTTATATCAGGTAATCAAAACATTTGTAAAGGCGTCTTATGAAATTGTACAACGGGGATCAACGCGAGATTGTTTTCTTCACATTGGTAGAAATGTTTAACAGGCAACGTTGGTTAAAAACTGTTGTATTTGAGAGTTTGAGAATACCGGTCTGTGTTAGTGTGGGCGATAGCTGTGACTTCCGGGTAAGAAGTGCTGCATTCTCGTAATGACCAACTCGTGAAAACCGATTTTTTATTGTTGTGTTAAGGTCTTGTGTTTGTTAAATGTTGAAGAGATTAATGGCGATATGGTGACAATAGCCAGCGTTTATATGTAAGCGGATGAGTTTGTATTTAATAGATCAAATTAAATGAAAGGATGTCACGGCTGAGCCGCGATAACTAACGAGAACGGCGTTTCTACCGGACATGAAGTGTCAATATATTTGGTTGTCAAACGTCAATATATATCTGAACGAGCTAGTTAAGCGTTATACACAATTTTAATCATTGTGTCCGGTATAGTTCTAACGTGATGAACAATGACATGTAACCACTGACAAAGTTAAGAGGCGTGACCTGCTGCCGGCTGCGATGTAAAGACATTATTAAACCCCGCTGCATCCACAGAAGTCGGCTGTTGTCTCAAGCGCGGAGTATGCCGTTTACAATGTAAGTAGAAGTTATTTATTTGAAGTAATTGATTTGAATTGTGTTGCAATTACAAACGCTAACAAACGACACATTGGAACTTTTTAAGAATGTTTAAATCAATTTTACGTTTGAGCAATCCATGCGGTTTTATCTGTCTTTTATATGGTCTGTTTAAATCTCTGGTTTAGGTTGAGCGGAATTAAACCCTGCCGTGTTTGGTAAACACATTTTTGGGCCTTCAAATCTTGGTAAGTAGACTTTTTACATTATTGTTAATCAGCTTTAATTACCCGCATACGCTTGTTAACCCGCTTTGTATTTATTTCAGACCAAGTGACCAACATCAGTGTCAGTTGGACTGGGGGTTGTGATCTTACACAACCTGAGCAGATACTTTTTGTGTAAGTCTAATGATTTACAGACATTTTTAGTCTTGTACTAAAATGTTATTAACAATTACGACAATATGCATACAGCTGAACCTTTGTACTCTATTTACCAAACAACAGGTTGAGGAACCCCCGGTGATGTTACAGAGTACATCACCATAATGGCTTCAGTTACGGACACCCCAACTTGTGGCTGCACAGAGTCAGGGGATTTTTGTTTCATTGTTTTCTTTCATGCTTGAAAGCTGAAGGTAATACATATTTTACCATCAACTCATCAAAATTGTGATGTATATAAATGTATGTTTGAGTTAGAATATTTTAACCTTTAAGTGGATCGTTATTCACGTTAAGCTAGAGAAATGGCGAAAGATAATGCTAACAACAGACCAGACATGGAAAAACCAACAACATCTACACATAATCAACAGACCACACCCCAAAATTCAAATGAGCCGGCCGATATTTTGTTACACAGCGATGCACACAATAATCCTCAGGTGCAAGGATTGTTAACCGAGTTTAGTAGCCCCCGTTTTTCACATGATCTAGTTGACTCTCCTCCGAGATCTCTGATGCAAAACTCATTGCAATGATGGCGATGTTAGAGTTATACAACGTAATGCGTTTGACAACGTTGAATTACGACAGTTGTTAAATTTACAAAATACTGGTGAAGTTGGGGATTTTGGCACATTCTATGCAATCATTATGGAAGGCCTGGATACTTTGATTGTTAGAGCTTCAGACTTTGTACACGGGCCTGGTGATCGTCTGCAGATTGAGTTGATTGGTGAATCTCTGATATCCCCATACATGTGACCATGAGAGCGGATGAATGTAATAAGCGCACGTTTGGTAATTTACTTGAAAGTGTTATGCAGAGTAATGCTGAGATTATGATTGATGAATCACTGGAGCTGGTGGTACAAATAGTCAAGAACCGTGCGGGTGGTGCCCCGCGACAAAGCTCAAACACTGTTGATAGAGCAGATTATCAATAAAAAAAAGAACGCATTTATATGTTGCTGTGAATAATGATTCTACATGTTTTTCTGTTTGTTTGATGGGTCTGTTGAACCCGCAGTACACATATGTTGAGGTTGAGACTAGTGGTTATGAGTTACATACGGGAGCTGGTTTAGCGTTAGATGAATGTGTGGCATTCACAGATATTGTTCGGTTTGAAGAAATGACTGGGTGTAAAATTGTTGTATTTCATCGAACACGGGATGGTCTCTTTACCAAGTTTCAAAACAGCGAGGCCACCCACCCTAGAACCGTCTTTATGTACTTACACGATAACCATTTCTATGGCATCGTGAATCTGAAGGGTTTGCTGGGTGTGTCATATGTTTGTGAGTGGTGTTATACAGGTTTTAACACCCGTGGTGATCATGGCTA
>JACXGI010000418.1:0-29992 GCA_016801175.1 Esox masquinongy
TGTGCTTGGACACAGAGCTCTGTGAACAGCCAGCCTCTTTAGCTATGACCTTTTGTGTCTTGCCCTCCTTGTGCAAGGTGTCAATGGTCATCTTTTGGACAGCTGTCAAGTCAGCAGTCTTCCCCATGATTGTGTAGCCTACAGAACTAGACTGAGAGACCATTTAAAGGCCTTTGCAGGTGTTTTGGGTTAATTAGCTAATTAGAGTGTGGCACCAGGTGTCTTCAATATTGAACCTTTTCACAATATTCTAATTTTCTGAGATACTGAATTTGGGGTTTTCATTAGTTTTCAGTTATAATCATCAAAATTAAAAGAAATAAACACTTGAAATATATCAGTCTGTGTGGAATGAATGTATACATTATACCAGTTTCACTTTTTGAATGGAATTACTGAAATAAATCAACTTTTTGATGATATTCTAATTTTATGACCAGCACCTGTATATATATATATATATATATATATATATATGTACAGCTCCGGAAAAAATTAAGAGACCACTGCACCTTTTTCTTTCCTTTCCAAAAAAGTTGAAACGGAAAGTTTTGAGAGTGGAACAGAAGTGTTCAATTTGCAGTGGTCTCTTAATTTTAACCTTTATGTTCCTCACTCAAAACCTTCCTTTTCGACTTTTTTGGAAAGGAAAGAAAAAGGTGAAGTGGTCTCTTAATTTTTTCCTTAATTTTTTCTGTATATAAAAAAATTGTATCTGTATTTGTATCTGTATAATAAAATGTACACCCTAATGCAGGGACGTAGGTTTGATTTCAAATGTGAGTGGGATTTTTTTGCAAATGCCCAGTTTTGAAATGGGATGTCCACCAAGCTCATATAGTTGTGATGGTTGAGTGTCCACATACTTTTGGCCATATGGTATATCTGAAACATCTACAAAAGGATGCACTGTTCAAGACAGGTTCACAGCTGTGCCACATTCTCTCCATTTCCTAATAATGGACTTTACTCTGGGGGATATTCAATATCTCACTGTTGATTGGGTTTTTTGAATTATCTTATTCCAGATGTACTTTGGGTGTTCCTTTGTCTTCTTGTTGTTTTTGTTAGGAATTGTACTAGCCAAATGAGGGACCTTCTAGAGACAAGTGTATTTAATCTGAAATTATATAAAACATCTTAATTCCATACTGGTAGACTTGATTTAGCATATTACTTAACTTCCAAAGACAACTGGTTGCACCACAACTCTTTCTGTATTCATCCCCTGTGTGTCATAACATCAAATCAATTATTTTCTTGGACTTTGTGTTGATCAGGGACAAAAATGTAAATCCATTTCGATTTCATCGTTGTAACACAGGGGTTGAGCCACTGTAAAAGAAACAATATAAAACTATGGATAAAATGATGTATGTTTGCCTAGCATTCTACTTTCTGGTAGAAAAGGGACCGACAGTAATAAAAAGTATGTTCAGAAATAAAAACATTTATTTTGTCACATTTCTTCCTATACAAAAGCCCTTTTAAAAAGGTTTTACATAAAAGGATATCTGAGCATTTTTTAAATGAGGACTTTTATCTACTGCCCCAGAGACACATGCACTAGTGGATACCTTTCTATGTATCTGTGTCCAGTATGAAGAAAGTTAATGTTTTTACAAGAATATGCTTACAAGCCTTTAATCACTAACGTTAGAGAGTCATTACGCATACTTTCGTCAACTTCCTTCAAACTGCCCCCAGAGACATACACAGTTCTTTTGATTTTGGTTAAGTAGATAAATGCCCTTATTACCAAAATCCTGAACTATCCCTTTAATAAATTGCAGGAATTACAATAAAAATACAATGGTTAATTGCAAAATTCAATAATATTTATATATTTAATATCCAAAATACATTGCATATATGAAGTAGCAAAGTTCCCCATTCATTGAACATTTGTGAGAGTTGGACGTAAAGGGTACAATTAAGATTATTAACCTCATGCTACATTTAACATATTCCCTTTATTTCAAACTAATCTAAAGCAATGGAGCTTCAAGATATTCCTAATGTAAATGTAAGGGGTGTCTGCTCTCATTTGCATTATACACCTGGCCTGTTTGAAGGCACAGACTAAAGCTGCCAATTTCTGTTGGGTTGGCTTAATGATATAAGGCATGGAAAGTGTTTTTGGCCTATTTTAGAATTCAAAGTAACCATAATCATGATATATACTGAATAACAGATTTACTATAGGTATAGGATTACTATTATGATTCAAGCAGGCATTTGTGGTTTTGTGTTCACTGCAAGGCACTGAGGACATAACACATAAAAAAATTAATAATAAAAACATTGTATTGCCCAAATGTACAGATATAAAACGTTTAAAAAGTTTGAACATACTACATATCAGTAACGGACTTAGAAAATGTTTGCATTTTTGACCGAGGTCAACTCGTATTAATTCTCTTGACTTTTTAATACTGTGTCACATATGAAAATAACTCTGCATAATTTATACAGTAAGTTGCATAAATGCCTAGTTGACCGATGTTACAAAATAATAGAAAATAGGTCTGACGAACGCACAGCATTCGCGAATCTGAGGATTTCTCTGTTTTCATCCTTTTTTAGTTCACCGGATTAATTCTATCTTGTAAACCATTTATTTTCAAAAGTACTGAGGCCAAAGTACAGTTTCAGCTGTTTAAATACACTTGCTTCTCTCATACAACAAACTTTAAACATCTGAAAAGGCACTTTTGGTAATGGCAGTGCTATATAAATGGACATAGACAATGAGGACTGATATGACATGACTTAGTGCTATGGTAAGTCACTCCATGTCTAAAACACTTGACTGGCAGGGATAAAAGAGATATGTAGCTCTTCTGGAAACAACTGTGATTGTCAAATGGAGGATGTGTTCCATGGAACATAGGGCATTCACATTAATACTGACTTGGTCTGGAAAAAAACATATCGGAACTGAATAAACCAACAGCTGAAATACACAAACAGCATATAACAAAAACCAACTGGTGAGAGGCCCCCTGAAAACATAGCTACAGCGCTTCACTTCCAACTCTGGTTTCCATCTCACCTACTTCCAGTTTGGAGGATAAGTTAAGTGTGAATTAATGGCATATTCCAGTTGCCAAAATTTCATTTTAATTCAGTGCTGAGAAGTCCTAGTCTCTGGAGCCCTTCCCCCCAAAGTTCCAGTTGACGCTCCCCACACATAAATAATAGACAGAATGATAAAAAAAAATATCAGACAGGAAAGATGTGAATCTGAGACCCCAGACAGTACTGGAACAAAGAACAAAGCAGAAGCTTTACTGTATGAAGGGAATGGAGATTGAGACCCATAGTGAATGGGTCCATGTCAGAGATAGTAGGCCTCTATGGTTTCTCAATAACTTTGTGTCTGTGTGGGTAAGCGTGTCCAGATTTTGGGGGCATTTTGAAGTGGCCTATGGTGCAGCTTTCAGAGGACAGAAAGGCATAAAAATAATACACATGTAAAACACATGGAAACTCAGTTGTCCTCTTAATAAGTAGTACTACTTTTGGATCATAGCGTCCCACTTTTTACTCTTAGAAAATCCTTCATTTTGCCAGTTGAGAGCAGACTTTGGGTAGAGGAGAGTCACCCCATTCTCTCTGTCTTACTTGTTTTGGTCTCATTGTAAGTGCAGGTCAGCGCTGGTGGGTTTGGTTCTGCGGAGAGGAGAGCAGATCGGGGGAAGACGTCATGGTATAGTAGGCTTTAGTAATAACTGCCCAGGTGGGAGGGTACGTGGGAGTTTGGGTGGCGGGGTACACTGGGATTGGGGTAGATGCCTCCTGTAGGGGAGCTCCAGTACGGAGCGGTGGGTCCAAAGAAGTTAGAAGAAGTGACCGGCATGGAGGAGGGGTGTGGGGTCACGAAGTTGACCTTCTGCTGGTGGGCATGGTAGGAGGGCACATATGCCAGGTCTGTGGGGTACTTGTACATGGAGGACTCAGTGGGATGTGGCTGCAGTGCCTGGGCGATGCCATGAAAGTCAAACTTGTATGCGTAGCGCTTGCCGTGCACCTTGGTCATGATGTTCTTGTCGTAATAGTAGCGCAGGGCGCGGCTAAGTTTGTCATAGTTCATGTTGGGCTTGCTTTTCCTCTCGCCCCAGCGCCGTGCCACCTCGTCTGGATCGGTCATCTTGAACTCTCCGTTGGTGCCCTCCCAGGTGATGCAGCCGGCATTGGCACTGTCCGATAGGAGCTCCAGCAGGAACTGCCAAAGCTGGATCTGTCCAGAACCTGACCAGGACACACAGACACACACGGGTCAAATCAACGCCTCTTCAATCCTGAACAACTGTCCATTGATCAAACACCAATAACTTGTTATGAATTTACAGCAGATTTCAGTACAGTACAATTTTCAAAGCAAAATTTTATCATTCTGAAAAAGTTTTACAAAACAATCCACCAGGGCTATAATGAAGCAATGTATTTATTTTGTATATTTTTCTCTAAACAGCGGAAGCTCAACTAACAATGAATGCAAGTTTAAGCTACCTGTTATTGTGTTTGATTTGAACATATACACCATGAGGAACATTGCAATGGATGTTGGCAGTATCCGAATTAAGTCATTAATCAGCCCGAGGATTCCTCCTAAGCTTTGCTGAATATCATGTAGTGGAAATGTAACAATGAACTTCGGTTCATACAACACCAAGGCAACGGCCTCGGAGAAGCCAGACGGCAGTATTGGCAAGGCGCTGGTGAGACACCATATATGGAGAATGAACTGTGCTGCCTGTACAGTATGCCAGTACCTGCTCATCTCCCCAGCTTGACAAACTCCTCCCCCCGTAAACGTTATGTGGATCCTTCTGGACTGACACTGTTTGAAGCTTAAAACAATCCAAACGTTCACTTCTAGATGAACATTGTTGAACAGATTATTCTCACTGTACTTACCTGGGTTGGCCAGTCGACTGCTGGTGGGTCCCAGGATTTGATAAGGATCTGTGAGAGAGGGAATTGTATATTTGTAACTATTTTTTGAGTAGCTTTTCAGAGAACTTTCTTTTGCATTTTAACTTTGAAGTACCTTTTCAAACATCCTTAACTAATGACACATGAAATCTGAAATTATGTGCGATCAAAAAAATTGTACAAGAATCCCATGCTCAGTCCTATGAAATTGTCATTTTATATGCATTCATTGCAAGCCGACATTTTATGGATCTCATGTTTGGGGGAATTAAATGCAGGTACCCCTACACTATTAACTAGCACATGTCATCTAGCAGCTTTGAGTGTCACCCAACAACATGTAGTCTTGAAGTGTATAAGAACAGAGGCATTTTCTCATTTGGTTGTATCCCCAACCCTAGCTGTGGAGTGAGACTACGGTATGTCCTTAACTCCGTTACATTCACCCTTTCTCAACTCATTACTCAGCGAGCTCCTCCGGTTGTTTTGCTGAGCCCAACTTACCGACCTGTGTGACACTGCATCAGGGAAACCAATGTCAACAAACTACTGGTAATAGTTTAGCTCCACCCACAGTCATTTCGCCTAGCCCCATACTTGGTGACATTTCACGCTAACTGTGGAGTGAGCTTACAATACGTTTTTAACTCATTAAGACTTAACTCTACATTTATACTTGTTATTTGATTATCATACATGCACTGAACCTAGAAATGAAAAATGGGGGAGGGACTTTCAGTTAGGTTGAGCTGTTTAGATATAGATGACGGAGCCAGGCGTGTATAGATGACGGAGCCAGGCGTGTATAGATGACGGAGCCAGGCGTGTATAGATGACGGAGCCAGGCGTGTATAGATGACGGAGCCAGGCGTGTATAGATGACGGAGCCAGGCGTGTATAGATGACGGAGCCAGGCGCAGGATCATGTGAACCAAAGGTAATGGTTTATTAGGCTGAAACAGTAGACCGCGGCAACGCGTAAACCAATACAGTCCACTCGTGCGTAAAGCGAAACAAAAACACACAGGGAATATCCCCGGAGATAAGTATTCAAAAAAGCTCAGAGAGCCAGTGACACAACCACAATCAACAATAACACACAAGGGAATATATACACAGATACTAATGAGGGGATATGAACCAGGTGTGTGATAAAAAGATAAGACTAATGGAATGATGAGTAGAGAGACGGTAGCAGCTAGATGACGAACGCCGAAGCCTGCCTGAACAAGGAGAGGAGACAGCTTCAGAGGGAGTCTTAACAGCTGTTCTGTTTGGACCACAGTTTTGTACACTGAGAACATTGTAATTGGACACATTATGATAGGACAATTAAGTTCAGTGGTGACCAAAAACTAGCTGTAATATCTACCTGCTTGCCTCATAAACATTACTAACTTAAATAGCTCGGAGCTAGAATATGTTTATGCCTACAAAAATCTTGATATTTGGTTCAACTATTCACACTCTTTCCAGACCCACATCAGCCACCTCCGGTCTAAAATTAAATCCAGAATTAAAACATTTTCTTGTAAAGTTACAATCCTGACAGTCCTGGGCTTGGCGATGCAGTTTACAGCTTTGTCTTTAATATTTACCTCAAATTTAATACATTTTATCACTAATGCTTTGTTACCAGTCCTCAATAAGACATCCATCATTGTCATCTGTACACTAGTAAACTTGCTGCACATGTAAGACTAGATTCACTTATCTACAAGGACCTCTTATGCAAATCCCCCTTTACCTCAGCTCACTCCTCAATACCAGCCTACCCAATTGAACGCTATGCTCTAGAAGATACCTTAGGCTGGTCATTCCTAGAGTCCACACTACATTTGCAGGTCATTTATTAAAACTTAGGCTGTCAACAAATTTCAGACACACAATTCATATGTCAGGACTAGCCTACTAGCTGCCAGTTAGACTGGAGGAACATACAGAGTAGGCTACTTGCTATTTAACATAACACGTCAACATTGCAACACAATAGGGAATAGCCATCTGCTAGCTAGACATTGTAGAGTTTTTTTTTAAATTTTAAAAACAAGCCATCATGTATTAAAATAAAACATTGAATGAAACTGTACATTTTTGTTATAAATGTCATAAATGAATTTGAGCACTGTGTATGTATTTCAATTGTTTTATTCATTTGTTTGTGTTGTGAAATCCCTTTATGAAGTTAATTTCACATCTGTTCAATGAAACAGTTACGGTGCATGTAAAAGGCACAATGTTTCTGACAACAAAAAGTTGGGAAATTACAGTGATTTATTGCCTAAATATTAAGGAATTTTTTTTGGAATTCCAAGCATTATTTAGACATATTAGCAATGTTAGTATGTTCCTACTGTAGATTCATTCCTGCTACCTTTTTAATGAATTGAAATATTGTTTATATATATATATATATATAGTTTTACTAAACAATATTTCAATTCATTAAAACTACTGTAACTTTTTTAAATGTAATCACAATAGAAGTTACTTATTTCCTTTATATATAAATATATATACTTCTACGTAAAATATAATTACAGTAACAGTAAAGTAGCTATTGGTTTAATCCAATGTGACAGTCTCTAGGCGGAGTGCACACTCGGAAAGAATGTGCAGGGTAAAATACATTACCTGGCTGAGGTCTGGGCTGTTCAGCAGACTTGGACACGTTCTGTGTGACCACCGGTGAGGCTGAAGATGGAGAGTTCAGGAAGGGAAAGAAATGGGAGGGGAAAAAGGCAGTTGGTGGGCATGGATAAACCACGGTACACATCTTAATGGCATGTCAGCCCGTTCCAAAAACAACAGGGCAGTAGCTGGTGGCTAGGGTAAGTGCTTATAGTTCACAGATTACAGGGTTGACGACTGTGGATTGAATCATTGGTGGTCTGCCTTGCGTGCTTGGGCTGAGAGTGGGCTCTGACACATCTCTTTATGACTTAGGGAAAAAGACAGGGAGGACCAAATTGTAATTATTTGTGTGCTTGTGCTAGTTTTTCTGTGACATCGTAACATGAAGAATATGCTTACCTTTGCCACTGTGCATGTTGTTTGACCATCCTGTCCGTCGCACAGCATCATATGAGGGGTCTGCAATGTAGAGAAAGAGAAAATGATTAAACACTGTACTGTTGTGGTTTTCCACTCTTTTTCTCCTCAGGATCCAAACTAAACTAGGTTGTTTCAGTCACACCCTTCGAAGTTAAGGGCCTGGAAGTCATTTTTATTGGGTTCTAAAATGACACACAGAAAAATATTCCTGTTCTGAAAGATTCTTTCAGGAACACATCTTTGAAAAAACAAATGTGTAAATATCCAAACTGGAAATGTTTTGAGATGTGAGAGGTTGAAATTGTAACCTTTTTAATAATAATATATTGTAGAGGTGGCAGCCTATCAGAAAATGGCTTTCAATATAAATGTTTGCCACCCATTAAGTTAAATGTATTGTCTCTTAATCATGTTGAGTTTGTAGACTGCAAATATTGATTACATATTCAATAATAATAACCTTTGCATTGCTGATTTTATAGTAACAAATAAAGCTAAAGCTATATAAATCTAGCTGTTCCAACTTGGTTTTGCCTAAGCTTTTGAGGAACTCATGCACCATGGTAGCTTCACTTGGCTCAAGAATTCAACCCAGCAACTTTTTCATTATGAGACCAAAATTTGAACCTCAGCCACTCCATAACGATTAGCACAATATATGCACCTAATTAATGATTAATAAATGAAAAATATATTCTTAGTTTAACAGAAAATATATATGAGAGTGAAAAAAACACGCAAGCCTTTGACATCTCTGATAGCTCTGTTAAAACACAGCAACCAACTATCAAAATATACTGTACCATAACCTTCAACCACAATTGATTTATTCTTCCCATTTTCCAATTTGTGCTTATGGCCTTAACTTATCATAGAACTACCTAGCCGACATTTGTCCTTAGTAGCACATCTCACTAAACCTCACTTAAACAGGAAATACTTGCCAGCGCCTATGTGCATGGAGGAGAAGCTTGCAGGTGGCAGACCCACCCCAAGGAGTCACTTAGCAAAGAAGGCCTCGCATGACAACCATACAAAACCTGGACAGTGCTGAGTCAAGATACAAAATGTTCTGAGGTTACAGTGATAAAAAATATGTAATATCCAGGAATTTTATTCTAGTGTAACTGGCTTGTTAAATGCTTAGTATAATGATATAATGGCACGATTAATGTAAAAAAAAGGCAGTGTATCGATCTAGTGTATATATCAATTTGTCTATACTGTGCGCCTCCATCTGCTGCATCACCAGCACCCCCAAGGGAGGAAGTGGTCAGGTTCCAGAACCTTTCTGGCAGCAGGCAGTAGGCCATAGCATATTGGCAATATCACAGACCCCTGAGATACCTATACTATTCAGCCAAAAGAACATTTGTGAGGTCAGGCACTGATGTTGAACGAGAAGGCCTGGCTCGCAACCGCCGTTCCAATTCATCCCAAAGGGGTTCAGTGGGGTTGAAGTCAGGGCTCTGTGAAGGACACTTGAGTTCCTACACACCAACCTTTTCGAACCATGTCATTATGGACCCCGCTTTGTGCACAGGGACACAGTCATGCTGGAACAGGATAGGGCCTTCCCCAAACTGTTGCCACAAAGTTGGATGCACCCAATTGTCTAAAATGTCTTTGTATTATATAGCATTAAGATGACCCTTCACTGGAACTAAGGGGCCTAGCCCAAACCCTGAAACACAGCCCCAGACCATTATCCCTCCTCCACCAAACTTTACAGTACGCATTCCAGTAGGTAGCGTTCTCCTGGCATCCGCCACACCCAGATTCGTCCATCAGACTGCCAGATAGTGAAACTTGATTCATCACTCCAGAGAACACGTTTCCACATGTTCAGTCATGGCTTGGGGATGATTTGCTGCACTAGGACCTGGACAACTAGCCGTCATGGGAGAAAACAGGAATTCTGCTTTGTATCAAATAGTTCTATAGGAGAATGTCAGGCCATCCATCTGTGAGCTGAAGTGCAGCTCAGTCATCCAGCAAGGCAATGATCCAAAAACATAACTGAGTCTACATCAAAGTGGTTGAAGAACAAGAGCTGTAAAAGTTTTGGAATTGTCATATAACTGCTAAAATGTTTCATAAGATCTCAAAATGCTTCAAGAGCGAAACACAATGAAGAAATATATCATGACTTGTCAGGCATGAATATCGTTAAATGCTACAACTTCTGAAGATGGAGATGGTCAGGTCATGGCTTGGGCGGAGACTGGTGGTTCACAGTGAGATAATAGTGATGAAGTCTATGATCTATAGTCTACATCTAAGGGATAGTGACTGTTTGATATGTAGCTGTGTATATTACTGGATGTGCTTTATGCCTCCACGCCTGTAAATGAGTCCACCTCAGGAACACAACTTGGCTTTATACCAAAAGCAAGATTGTCAAAGAAATAAGCAAGTTATAAAAGGTTTACCTGCATTTCCAAGCCCATTTATGAGCCGGTCACAATAGATAATAGAAAAAAATAAAAATAAAAGATGCAACTAAGTTGGAGAGCGTGCCTCAGTTTGAGAAGTTCATAACTGATTGAATGAGGTCTGGGAACATGGATTGCCACCAGTTGTAATATATTCCTTGACGTTCCTTGATCAAACAAAGGATATACAGTATTGTTTCTCCATCAGGGCATCAAAAGGACAGACAAAGAAGACATACTTTAATATAATGTCCAACTAATCTTACATTTAGCCAATATAATGTTCTAGTCTGCCATCGGGCCATTATAACTACTACAATATGTATAATGTTTGAATTCTTGTTGTGACCGCTGTTTTTATACTGGGTCAAGTTGTGTGTGTTTGTGGTTTGTACCGCAACATGTACCGACTGTGACAACTAGAACATTACATACTTCTGTCTGGTGATGCAGACACCAGTCTACAACCGTCTTGACGCAACTAACATTACAACACCACACAATGTGGCTCCCTCTGACTCATCAGTGAGCACTACAACTGGTTGAGATCCAGGTTATGGATGCACTAAACATGATCCAACACTGCCCTCTTGTGGTCATAAATATATTTACTGAACCACATAATATGGAAATAAAGCCCTTTCACGGACTGGGGTACTTCAAAAAATATAGAAATCATATTGCATGTCTGATATACATAGTAGTACTGTATACATTTCAACCTCTTCAATTCAATGCTGTAATAAGAAAAATCGTGTTGCACTGTAGCTTTCTAGGAAACAATTTCACAAGAAAGTGTTTTAATGTCTCACACTTCATAACATATTCTCAAATATTCTTTTCTTTTCTTTTGCTCATTCACTGGGGTTTGCACTTTATAAAACCAGCCTCCTAAAAAGAGTTCTCTTGATCTTCTCATTCATCTCTTAACACCAGAGTTGCCTCATTGAGCCCGAATCTGAAAGAATTAAACAAAGAGCAGGGTTCTCCTTTGTCTCTCTTGGCAGCGCCTGGGGTAGGATGGAGGGAACTGAGTAAAGGGAAAAAGAAAGAGAGAGGGTGGAGAGAGAGGGGTAAAGAAGAGAGAAAGAGGGAGGAATAACAGTCGTCGGCCAGGGCTCAGCAGAGGCTGTCAGGTCCAATCTGCAGCGGGCTGGCGGGAAAGCCAAGGAGTAACGACTGGAGGAGAGTCCTGGGAGAGTTGTGTTTCCTGCCTGCCTTGCCTGCAGACAACCTCTCTTTGTTTTACTAGCCCCTTTTTCCCCTCTCCCGTGAAAAAACACAGAGGGGCTACTTCCTTCCAAGAGACGGGAAGGGTCACAAACAGAAAAGGGAGCCAGCAAGAGACAGAGACGGAGGGTGAGATGAAGAGAGGGGTTAGAAAACAAGAGACCCAGGCAGACAAAACACAAAGTTGGAATTTGAAAAGAAAACAATTGCGTTGTATCCCGCTACTGTTAGAGCGTAGGAGGTACTGTAGTAGGATGGAATATATTTGGCTCCCCCATATAGACTTCTGACATGAGGGAGGGTCACCTTCCAGCAATAGACTCATATTCAAGGTCACCACTCAACAGTGGGGAAGTTCCTATTCCTGATTTGATTAGGGTCAGTGTCAGACCAAAGGGGCAGGGGTGGAAACAGAATGCTAAGTGTGGCACCAGTTAGGAGAGCAGAGTGTGCAGCCAGACAGATGGACTGGGAAAAACAACGAGAGTTCAGATGAGCACACAAGGACAGGAACACAGTCATGCAAACTATATACTGACACATAGACACAAAAAATTTAAGGAGCTCCTTTCTCTCCTTTTTCCAGGCCTTCTCTGAGTGGAGCCAGTTTCCACTCTGGACTGGGGTGTGGTGCAACACTTACTCCTCCTGGGAGAGTACAAACTAGCTAGTCAAAACAAGGGCTGAGCACCAGCGAGAGAGAAGTCTAGTCACTGACCGCTTTTAACCCACAGTTTCGGCCAAAATCCGACTCAGACAAAGCATGGGTTTTAATACAGGTGTTTTAAACGCCGTGTGTACTACAAAGGACAATAGCTATATGAGGAAAAGGCTGCTGCAAAGTTTTAGCAGACACATTGGGTGGGTTGAGTTTTAGAATATCTGGAGATAGCGTCCAAGACAGATGACTGTTTGTTTCCAAGGTGATCCACTCACATATTGCATACACAATTTTGTTACAGTTGCAATCTGGTTTACTTGGCCCATAAAGCCCGTGCACTTGCACTCAGTGCAAACTAGAGCCTGGTGCAAGGAGGGATGACACCATCAAGTAATAAATATGGCGGACAAATCTAAGTTATTATTATAAGTTTTTTTTTTTGCAAAAACATACAGGAGTCTAGATTTGGGGGGACAGTGGGTCATGACCCCCCAATATTACAGAGAGGTCCATTTGACCTGGAAAAGTGTCAGCATTCCGGGATCCAATGACCCTGACCCCCCCCCCTGACAGTCTGATATTGACCCTGACAATATTAGACTTTTTGGTCAAACACATCGGATTGAGATCTGGGGAATTTGGAGGCCAGGACAACACCTTGAACTCTTCATCATGTTCCATAAACCATTCCCAAAAATGTGTGCAGTGTGGCAGGACACATTATCCCACTGAAAGAGCCCACTGCCATCAGGGAATACCACTGCCATGAAGGGGTGTACCTGGTCTGCAACAATACTTAGGTGGGTGGCACATGTCAAATTGACGTCCACATGAATACCCGGACCCAGGGTTTCCCAGCAAAACATTGCCCAGAGCATCACACTCCCTCCACCTCAGAGTGCATCCTGGGGCCATCACAGCTCATGTACACGGGCGTCCGCGTGACTCACTGGACCAGATGACCTTCTTCCACTGCTCCAAGGTCCAGTTTCGACGCTTGTGTGCCCATTGTAGGCACTCTCTTTGGGGTCATCTATAAGTGTCTTTTTAGGCTCAACAACAGCTAAACAGCAGTGGCAAAACTCCCCCAGAATCTTATCGAACATGCCCACTGGCCTGACTGTATGAAAGAGGGTAAGAGCACTCCAGCTCAGCGTTGGGAAAAAGGGACATGTTGAACATTGTCAGCATAGTCTCTTCCCCTCTTTTTACCTAGATACACCCTGGTGTTGTGAGCCAGGCTATCAATGTCGTTATGTGTATGTCGGGGACTTCTCATCTCAGTGACACTGGCAGTGCAAAGGCATATTATTCAAGGTGTCTCCACAAAGGATCTTATAGAGAGAACAGTCTGCAAAAAAACCTGCCTTTCAGCCCAAGCTGAACAGATCACAAAGAAGGAAATAAGCCTCATCACATAAACCAAAACATAGCATGCAAACCTTCATGTTAAAAGAGTGAGCAGCGCTCTCTAGGAATGCCAGAAAGCCAAGTGTTTAGAACATTTGGTGAGCTACCAGAAATCTCCTAAGTGACAAGATGAAAAATCTTGTGATTTGTGATTTCAAGGCACTTACCCAAAATTGCTCCTGTAAGTTTCTCTGGATAAGATCCTCTGCTAAATGTCGAAAATGTACAATGCTGTGTACTGTAACAGTTTGCTTACCAATTCACAAAAATGCAAATGGTTTTTGTCTTTACCCTAGCTTGGTTTTCATGTCTTTTTTCAGTTTTCTTATATTGAAAATGTATGGACCCAACCTATCTATATCTGTTTTGTTTGTTTTGTTTCTTCTAAAATAGAAATTTGAAACAAAAATGTGGGAAATAAAGATACATTCCTATTTGTATTGCGGCTGAATCACCTGCCCTATAGCTGCACCATAAAAACTTCATTATTTAAACATTATATCTCCCTGAGTCCCACAAACTCTTGTGAATGAAGAGATTACAGTCTTCAAACTCCCTTACATTCTCTGGTGGTCTTAGCTTACCCTTGTGTATAGTTAGGCCCTAAATTGCAGTGACTGGTTTAGTAATGCCTGTATTACTCTCCCATATGCAATATTTACCTGACAACAACTGTGTCTCTGCCTGTACCCATGGCCTGTACTCAGGTCCGTGTTTCTCTATGGCAATCATACTGAGACCGCAGTGTGTTATGGGGCTGGCAAGCAGATCAAAGTGTGTGCGCTATTGTTTTGTGTAATTGTTCACTTGTAAAAACACTATAACATTAGAATGAATACATATAAACATTAACAATATTAAGTAACAATAACTATTTATTGTGTGTCCAAACGGTAAAATGACATCTTGTGATGGCTAGAAGAATGGTTGTAAAGCAATTTGAAGAAACTGTGCAAGATAAAGACAGAAAATGCAGAGGAAGACACAAAAAACTCTCTGCATCTGATGAACAGTTCTTCAAGTTCACTTCCTTGAGGGACAGACAGAAATCCAGTGAAGTGATTGCATCTTGTCCAGTGATCTGGCACCAAAGTACAGAATAAAGTACCTTGAAAAGAAGCCTTCAATAGAAAGGCCTATGTTAGACTGATAAGCAAAAAATGTCCTTCCAGCTCGATAATGACCCAAAACACTCTGTAAAGACAACTTAGACTTACCTGGAATGTAATACTGCAGATGGAAAACTCACAATATTTATTTTGTCCATTTCAGAGCCCTGACCTAAAAATAATTAAAGCTGTGTGGGATCACTTGGATAGGGGAAATAACAAAAAAAGACAAAAAATAGAAGTGTTACGGCAAATAAAAAATTGCTTTTTTGTCCCCATTCTTCCTTCCACTACCCTCTCTCTCTCTGTCTCCTAGCATCTTACTGGCTCTTGTCAGTGCTGGTCACCCAGTCTCCTATAAAACACCTCAGATATAGAAAACAGTTGCCCATATTAAGATAATGCTGTCCTACCTTCTTTGGCAGCCAGGCGAGGAGATGGGTCCGTGTGAGATGGAGTGTTGTAAGATATTGATGAGCTACCTGCAACACGTCAGATGAACACAACATCAGAACAGTCAGAACTCAAAGCGTACACTTTGTGTACATAAGGCAAGATTAGTAAAACAAAAATACTGGCTTATATGTTATGTTCTATATTTCAGTTAATGACTTTAAATTATTATTAATTATAAAACAATTTTTTTTTGAGGGGAGCTCTGTATTCCAGCACTTTGAATATGCCAATATACAATGACTATGGTGTCATTGTGCAGACTGTCAGCTTTACTTTAGCTGTATTTTGATCATATTGGATTAACTATTTAGAATACACCATGAATACACCAACTATTTAGAATACACCATGTTTCCCAGTCATTAAACCCATGCTAGGGTTTTAAAAGTATTATAACAATTGACTTGACAGCTGTTTCGTATTAGGCAGGTGTGTTTGATTCCATTGTTTGTGCACAAGAGAGCAGTCCAATGTCTAGTCTTGATGCTAGGTTTTGCATTTGGAGTGTGTTGCTGCAGTCTGACAAAATGAGGACCATAGAAGTGTCAATGAGAGTTAAGCTAGCCATCATGAGGCAGATATATCAAGAATAAATTGATCAGAGACATAGCCAGAACATGTGTTGGTACATTAAGAAGTATTCTAGCACTGATGAGCTCAGCAAAAGCAAACAACTTGGTAGTGTAATGAAGACCACTATAGTGGATGACTGAAGAATACCTTCTATGGTGAAGAAAAGGCAACAGTCCAACAGATAAGAAAACTCTCCAGGAAGTAGGCATAGATGTTTGAAAGACTACCGTACGAAGAAGGCTATTGCAGCAGAACTTCAGAGGGTACACCACAACATGTTAACCACTAGAAAGCCATAAGAACAGAGAAGCCAGGATAGAGTAACAGTTACATAAAAGTCTTTAGGTCACTGTAAAAAATGTCTTAAAACAGCTAAAACAAACATAAACCTGTGCAGGAGTGACAGAAAGAGAAAAGTTTGAAGAAAGAAAACTACCCAGGATGCAAAATATACCAGTTTGCATGTGAAACATCCATATACCCCAGAATATAATAATAATAATTATGAACCGGAAAAAAACACAATAGGATTTCACCAGTGAACTGCTGAAACCCTAATAATTATTATCTTATTGACTACTTATAATAAATGTATGTGAAAGTAATAGACATTGTAGAATGTTATTTGAACTGAGGTTTTCAACCGGCAACACCACAATGGAGCCTCAAATTAAAAAACTGATTGAAAACCTGAATTTCCATTAGTTTGTGAGGTGTCTTTAAAGTATACCTCAAAACTGCCCATGGTATATGATAAAAAATTTATTGATTTCTACTATATAAAGAATTGACAAAGCAATATATGTATATGTAGTCCTTAATACTCAGAGTCAACAAAGCCACCAGAAACCTTTGGATATTAAATAGTATGTCCATAGACCAAGACTATGAATAATATCAAGATGGCTAGCTATCCATTTCATATTTACGTGGCAGAACTGTTGTCCGCATTCCTGTGCTTACACAGGCACCCTGGGCGGCACCAAAACACACTGTTAATTTTAACTTCCCCAAGGCATGAATCTGAGTTCAAAACAGACCAAAAATGTGCTGGGAAAACAGCAGCAGTCCCTACTACACATGGAGTGTAAGAATTAAGAAAGACTACAACTATAGGGAGAAGTTGGTTAGGAAGGAACTCTAGGAGCTCTTCTGAATGGGCAGGTGGAGATGGAGAGATGAATACCAGAATAGGCAACTGCACTTTCCTTGTATTTTAGAGGGTGGAAAGGACGGAGGAGGCCCACACAACTTTTTTGGGGGTTGGGGGGTGGCATAGGAGGGTGTTGGGGGCCTACACACATTTTCTAACCCCCTACCACACCCCACTTCTCCCCCCGACCACGCGACCCCCAAGGTTCTTGGGCCTGAGGCCTGTGGCCTGTGAACAGGGGAGGCATTGTGTAAGGCAGGTTCCCAGCACAGCAATCAAACACAGATCCCCATACACAAATAATTCAACACTCACAGTGTATGCGCACAGAGCAGGCACCACACGACCCATCCTCAGAGAGAGGGGGAGGGAGAGAAGTAGAGTGAGACAGAGAGAGAGAGAGAGAGAGAGAGAGGCAAGAGGATAGGGTTAACCATCGCCTACCGCGTTCCTAATGGGGGCCGCCCCAGACAGAAAACCATGAACACATCCAACATAAAACGCTGAGACTGCTATTCGGATGCAGTCCGAGAGAATGAGGGAATGAAAATGTTCAACACCAACTCACACGTTGGACGAGAGAGGCTTTTCCACACTGCCTATTTATTTGGATGCGCTCTTTCTCCTCGACAAACAAACACATCCCAGTAATCTGATGTTGAGCCTCCTCCAGCACACATCTGCCCGGAGTATGTCCTTCTATTACATAACGCCTTCAACAGCACTCTTTTCTCTTTCTGTTCTGTGAATGGGGACTCTTTAAAAATGCCCCCTCCGTCCTCAATCCAACGCCATAATAGGTCAGATGGTTAGACGCCACTGACCTTTGTCGAGGCCCGGCCTGTTCTTGATCCTGCTAGACCACACTACCCACTCCAACATGTATACCCTTCTCTCATTCTGAAACCCTCCAGGCTCAGACCTCATACTCCCACAAAAATGTACCTTCCCTCATTCATCAACCCCGCCATTTACACCCCATACACCAAACCTATACCATTCTCTCCATCAACAACTCAGGCTGTGAGACCATGGCCTCTTAAAGTAGATCTAGGAGATTCCAGTCATTAAATTGACTTTAGCCCAGTTCCCTGACCAGACCCACCGAAGGTGCTGCGTAATAGTACCTAACAGCTAACAGCAGCAGCAGGCAGCCAGGTCTCTGATACCCTCCACTGCAGTGCTAATCTGCCAATAAAAAGAACCAAACGCAAGGGGAATTCCATAAAAACCCCAAAAAGAAAAAGAGAGAAAGAGCTGGTGAGAGAGAAAACTCCAGGCGTTTTCTGTCTGCTGCCCTCAGCGCCCAGATGGTTATGGTCTGCATAAGCTATTGAGGGCTTGAGTGTCCCCAGTCTGGAGTAGAGTGGCCCAGCAGCAGTGGTGGGATCAGGAGCAGAGTGGCCCAGACTTATCACGTTCTCCTCCACCCCCTGGTAACCCATCCAGCCACAGTCAGCCACAGCCACTCAGAGCCGACCAGAGAGGGGACAGCTGGGAAAGACGTCCATGCTGCTATTCTCCTACGGCACTTAAACACGACCCCTTCAAGCCCTTTACATTCATTTCAGTGAAAGTGACGATGATTTCCGTCTCTTCCCCGTTCCTCCTGTCGGCGTCGGAGGATACAGCCTGTCTTTGTTGGAGGTTTCACTTTGCAGTGCACGGTTTATTCCGGCACATGTGGCGTCAAACCCGACCTACGTCGGTGCAATAAAGCAAACAGTCTGCAGTGCCTCCTTGACAGACTAATTTGAACAAATTCTCAAATTGCGCCCCAAATTGAAAGCACGTTGGAGAGCGGGCAGCCATCACTTATAAAAGTCTCAGTAAGTGACCAACTATGGGGCCAAAATAATGCACAGACAACCACCTTCATTACTATTTGCAGCTGTAGACAGAGATTCAGATATGTGCAGAATGCATAGCTGGCATGTGCATTTATATGATATTCCTCCTTGTGAATGACTAAGTCTAAGCAGGCAGACATGTGCTGTTACTGTTAGCAAACAGCCGCCGGGAGGGAAAATGTCCCTGCCCTGCTCAAGTCTACAGTGAACAAGCTTAATGACACTGAAGAATGTTAATCAGAGTTTCAATAAACAGACCCCAAAGCAACACACATGATGTACACAGATGTGTATGAAATTATTGCGGCTTGCCATGGACGGACTGTCGTTGGGTTGGAAGAATGGAGACTGGGAGGGGGTGAATCGGTGGGAGGTAATTGCTAAATACTTCCAAGGCCTGTGTCTTCCTCTTCCCTTACTTGTGTCTGTGTGATCTGAGTCTGAGCCAAAAAACCCAATCCCACTATTGCACTCCTCGTAAGGGGACCTCAAGAGGACTGCATTCTGGACGAGGTTAGCTCCTTGTCTGTGATTGTGTTTGTTTGTGCTGCCGGGGGGAAGAGATTGGCTTCAGTTTCAAATCTGCGGCCTAGAGGTCAGGACAAACCCTGGAAGCTACCCTCTTCTCTTTCAGCGTTGTGCCTTTACTAACACAGCTCCTACCACCTCAACCCCAAAGCTCACCGCCCTGTGTCAATACACTGTACGCTCTAACGCCACTCATTTCTCATAAGGCTTGCCACTGGTCAGCCAGGCATGAGACGAAGAGAGAACATTTGTCTCCTGACTTGGGAAAGAGTCCAAAGCAATTTCAATGGCCGGGGTGGAGGATTCCAAAACATCTATTCTGTTTCCAAAACACACAACAACTAAATCTAAAGAATCGTGCTGGGAAGAGCCACAGCGCATCAAAGCCTAAGCCAGGCTAAGTCCTGCGGCAACCGTTCCTAATGAAAAGTGTTCTGTGGAGAGGTAGAAGGCCTTGCGGCTGTCAGACACAGTGCTTCTCGTTCGTGCTACATTGCAACACAAGTGAGCAGTCATACTTATGGCAGCCATCCTCAGTCTCTGCGCCCAGACAACATGCACTGCATAGAGAAAACTGTTGACACCCTTAAAGTCTAACCTTTCCATTACATTACAGCATGACCCATTACAATTTTTACTAGAAAGTTTTAAATTAGTCCCTAAACCATTAGGGGCTCCACCTAGCTGCGTGCCATGACGTTTCGCAGGCATAGCTGCTATTTTTGCCCGTGCGGTGCAAACATCACAGCCAAACTGCCATACATAGGAACATGTCCAGGGCAAAATTTACCAATTTGCTCAGAACTCATTTTACGGATGGTCTCCAACGTTTTGATGGCCATTCACCAAATCCATTAAATGCGATGTCTGTCTGTAAACCCTGAACAACACAGCACAGCGTAGAATGGCACACATTCCAGAAGTCCTGAATGCAACGCCAGATGCTGCCTTTTTCTCCTAACGTCTTGCTTATAGACGGCATTCACATGCTGATGGAGAGAAAAGTTTTCCTTACTGCCATGTCCCACTGCCAAAACATGGGAGATCATAATGTACAAGGCCTACCAATGAATCAGCCTAGCTGCCTTCATTGTAAATTAGAATTTCACTTCCCATGCTACGCTGAACACATAGGCCTAGCTTGCTCACATGATTTCTGAGGCACTGCACCTGGGCTTCATCTTACTGTGGCCTATGGGGAATGAGGCATTCTTAAGTGGAAGGAGAGCCGGTTACAGTCCAGAGATTAGGGTTATCTACCAGGAAATAACCCTAAAGTCCACATTGGCTGCAATGTGTAAAAGACTGCATGGCGTCCATTGTGGAGAAATGGGGTCCAGGTTTCCACTAAGGCTACATCAGTGCCCGTATACTGTACTATTTCGACTAGGGTGTCAGAACAGAGTGAGTAATGTTGTTCCCTTTCGATTGGCATCCTGACCCTTAGTTTGCCTTTTAAATGAAATATAAACACTCACTTTCATTAACTGAACATTAAAAACAACAATACAAAAACAATCTAGTTTGTTTTTTGTCAAACGTTTTGTAACAATATAGTCTTCAAACATGTCTAATTTCCAAATCCGGCTCTCTGGTACTTTATGACAGATTTTATAAATAGTGATTGATATTTCATGACTTTATTACTCATGAATTGTAATCATTCTATTACGATTACGTAATCCTTCCTCTTAGTATTTCTGTATCAATATGGGTTTTTGAAAATGTGAGCCCTGTGTTACAGCAAAAAAGAGAAAAACATAAATATTAAAACCCACTTAAATGTAAAATTCACATTTAGTAAAAAAACAGTCACATAACAATCTGCAAAACAATCCATTACTAAGGAGCACAGTAGTCAAACAAAGCACCTACACGTGAAGTGATGCCCAGCTCAGTACATATATCACTCACAGACAACACTTTGAATAGACTCCATCATGCCACTGGAATGAGTCCACCAATACACCCCCTTGCAGATTCTCTGCCGAAAAACATGATTGTTTGATGGGGTGGGAAGGGTTGGTATATCCCCTGGTTCTCCTTTGGTACTAGACAGCTAAATAGCCTCTGGCTTCCAGGTATTTCTGAACTTGTCCTTGAAATCATAAACAACATTAATACTGGCATGGGGTGGTCCAGGGTCCAAGCTACTGTCTCCAGTACACATGTACTGCTTGTCTCCCCTATCTTTCTGAACTTTCATCCAATAAAGCATGCAGATTATCAGGAAAAAATAAGTATAATGTAAAATAAGGAAACACACAATTTGGCCGAAGCCAGAACAGGGAGCCAGGACAGGAAAGGCAAACTGAAAACTGGATGCTCTACTGCTTCTGTCATAAGCCAACAAACTGATGTGTAACTACCCAGGTGAATCTTGTGCGCAGTCAGTGACAAGCAATTGTTGAAACTATATGATAAAGAAAGGAAAATGGGCTAACACACACCCAGCTTGGAAGCCTTCAATGTCTTGTTCGGCTTTTACTCTTTCCTGGGACACACTTGACAAGTAACAACAGAAGCTTCATTGTGACTGCCTTCCACGACAAAGCCTGGTAAGACCTACCCAAGTGAACTTTTAAGTTGACAGCAAAAAAATGGTGGTGTACAAAGTAAAACATATTGGAAGGTGTCATGCATTTCATTCAGTGTAATGAAGAGTTCAGGGCTAAATGTGGTTTGGGACAGCCCATGATTTTACCACCAGATAAAATTATTTTTTAATAATATTTTGATATTAATATTAATATCAAAATATTAATATTTTCCTTTGAATAATGCTTTTTATAAAAGCTTATAAATATATATAAAAATATGTTATAAATATGGTAGTAGCATAAGAGTTAATGTTGAATAAATTAATATGAAGGATTAATTCAGAATATTCTTAATATTTAAGAGGATACAATTAGGACTATATTGACAGCAATGTTGTCTCTATCAGTATGGTTTCTATATAAGAATTGCCAGATGCCAAACATATTGTTTGGCTGTGCTGGCATGGAATGGCCCAGGGGTGATGCACAGAAACATAGCTTGTGAAATGGCTGTACTATTTAAGTCTTAATGCTTTATAAAAAAAACAACACAGATCTCACACAGATGGCTGAAGAAGGCTTGAAGTATGTTTCAATGTGGGACTGCAATACAAACTGGCTAATGGAAAAGACATAGAATGTTTTGTTGTCAACTTGCAGGCAAAAACAACTTGTTTCTAAATTGGAAATTAAAAGGTTACTGTGGCTGATCAACTAGCCTCCACTAAGCCTCAATGAATAATTAGTGACATGGATCAATTCTCAAATGGCTCCCAGAACTTACTTTCCCTGAGGTAATTGAGATGAGAGAGCAGGACTTCAGCGTTGTACATGGTGGTGAGTCGTAGGAAGTCATCCTTATTCATCTTGCACAGCTCCTTGCCATCTGTGTTCTGGAACATGGTTGTGTCCATCTCCAGCAGACCATACTCCTTGATGGCCCACTCTAGCCATTGGCGGACATGATCCTGAGACCATAGTAATGGGTCTGGTATAAAACAAAGTAAAAGGGGTGTGTATAGCAAGGGCCAATCAACTCTTCAGTGATTGACATTGCAATTAAAGTTTTGGTCACAGTCATTTTTGCAGTTATTTACAAATCACTGTATGTCTGTACCGTGACGGTGAGAGACACAGGGAATGGACACAGCAGAGACGTAGGTTTAATGGGTGTGATGGGTGCGTGGCCACCATGGAAGCCAATCAGAGTGGCCCACAATAACGTTTGTCTTATTGCAAGTACAATAAAAATGTATTATGAATTTTGTTGTTGTTGCTATATACTATTAGCCTAATAACAAGCTTCTGTTCATCATGGTAGATGAAACTTGTTTAAATTATTTTCAGAATGGTATTAAAAATCAATACTATAGGCCTATATATTCGGCGTGGGAAATTGTAAAACGGGGGGTGGGAGGCTGTCAGTCGCATAGGTTAGAAAGCTGAATTCCGCACCTGGGACACAGGTTAGATGTTTAATTTAACTGGGGATGGTGAAGCAGCTTTATGTCATTGAGGAGCCCAGCACTCTGCTTTGGCATCCCAGGACTCTTCTCTTTATTTTGTCCAGTGAATCTTTCATTTCAGGGGAAGCGTAGCATCCCGGGTAGTGATATCTGGCTTCACACACTTCTTGTTCACTACCCAGAGCTCTTCTTCCAGGGCCCTTTTATCTATCCCCTTACATGGCTTGATTGGAGGCAAGCATGCCTCATAAAGGGGATGAAGCTGAGCTGCGTTCAAGGGTCCCATTTTGCAGCTCTGGGCCAGGTGACGCCACATTCCCCCCAAAGCATAGGACCACATTCCACAGGCTTCTGGACTCAGGCAGGTGTTGGGCTACTTGGTCAGGTCAGGGAACTCGGCCTAACTTCAGACGAAGCCACCAGTATGCAGGACCCCTCATCAGACACGGTTGGGTCTATGTGCATTTCTACAGGCGCTGCTGGGCCAGTTGGCACCTCCATGGGTGCTGCGGTCTGGTGGTGCACTGCAGTCCAGCGGGGCCACATGCCCATGGTTCTCCAGCTCCTGGCCTATGCGTCTCAAGCAGATGAAGACCTCCGCCTGCCGGGTTACGAGCTTCCACTATGTCACCCAAAAACATGAATACATGAACGGGAAAACTCAATATCTACACAGCCACTCGGGCTACGTCTGCATCCTCCACCAGTTTAATGGAGAAAGACAAAGGGAACGGACACGGGTAAGGTGTTTAGGGTCCTAGAAGGTGATTACTGACAAAAACACAGTGGTTGTGGGAGAAAAACTTGAATGCAAACTGCTGGGGATGGTAAGGCAGCTTCGTATCAGTGGCGGCCATGGTCCCAGAGGAGTGGTTTTGGGGGACCTTGCTTTCTTCCTTTCTTTTTTTACTACAACTCCATTGCAGGGGCAGTGACGCAACCAGATTAGTGTAATCTAGCTTCAGACGCCTCCTGGGTTTGGTTATGGTCCCATGAGTAACCTCAAGTTACACTAACAAAAGCATTAAAGCCGCTTACCTGGCAAATAAACCCAGAAGTAATAAAACAATGCAGGCCCATACGACAGCAAATGTATGCCAATTGAGACAATGTTTATAGGCCATTCTTCAGAATAATACATTAGAGGTATCCATTATCACTTGTGGAGGTAGCAGAACCTTATCACCAATAAATGACATGAGAAAAATGCAATACACATGATATCATGGGATTGATGTTAATTATAAATGAATACTACTTGATTTGTTATATAGAAGTCATTGTTACCTGCAGGGACAATTACTCTCCTCTCATTGGTGGTCATGTTGGGGGGCGGAGCATTCTTCTCATCCATGTAGCTTCCGTAACTCAACTGAGATGTGTCGTTGCCCCCCACCAGTTTATTGCATTTAACCCCAACACTGCAGTCCACTGGGGACTCTCTGCAGGACAAACAGGCAGCACAGTGTCAGTGTCCAGGAGAGAAAACTAATTATGTTGGCCATAAGCATGTTATAAAGTGAGGTGAAGGTAAATAAATTGACCCAACCACAGATAAATGGCTCAACAGGGCTAATCAAGCAGTGTGTAATTAAAAAGGCGTAGTTGCAGGTAAGCGACAGATGAAAAACTTGCGGTCTGGAAGTGGCACATCAAAAAAATGATATACTGTGCACGGGATTTTGTTATGATCAGTTATACAATTTTGAATCCAGACATTGAGAGACAAAATAAACGGGCCAGCATCTAAATTCCTACTGCCATATGTACCTGGATCCATTGACGTGGTCATACTCTCTCTTGACGTTGACTCGAACTGGCTGGTTAATCCACTCTTGCTGGGGCAGTAATGGGTTGATTTTGTGGGGCTGGACGTAGTCCTGTGTGCCAGATGCAGTCATGTCTGTCTTGGGTAGAGGGGCAGCAGCAGCGTAAGGAGGCTCAAACAGGGACTGGTCTTCACTCACCACTGACAGTGCCTCCTGCAGGCCAAAGGTGTCACATGTTACAGCAGAGCCTCTTGCAGAACTAAAGAGATTCTCCGTGAAAAATGTCCATCCCTTGAAATCCCTAAACTCATCGGTCTGGCCAAACATATCTACATATGCTTCTTCAATGCAATGATTCTATATTTGACTCCCTTTATGACTTCTTGAATGGAAACATATCGTATCCATTCTCAGGCCAGAACAGGGACTTAGGTTGGGCTAAAGCCAGACACGTGGGTAAAGACTGAAGTAATGCAAATTATAGAGCAGTGGAAGAAGTCAGTTTCAGTCATCAGGCAAAGATAACCTATGATGTCATAACTTCAATGTCTCACTTGTTGTAGCCACATTCTGTTTACAGTTATTATGTACCGTTGTGTGTCATATCACAATCTGGTATCTTAAGTGGTTTGTGTATACAGCAATTCGGCCTATGTAGCAACTGCAGCTTCCTGTTGATGTTACCAAGACTTCAAACATGCCTACAATACACTCTACTCAGTCTACTACTACATGCAACAAGCTCTCGTTTTATATCTTCTTGCACAGCGAAGGAACAGCAACTTAAGATTTAACAGAAGCAGCAAGGGGGTCATTTCTACATTGACCCTAGAGCAGTAGCTCAGCTGGAGCAATGTACGTTTATTAAAGAAAACAAACGGCTCCACTGGAACACTCCTGTCTGTGTCTGTGTTCCATCTCAAGCCGTGTAACTGATGCATGGAATAAATATCAGACATATCATTTTTAGCAATGGTAAGGCATGGACTGATGGATATACATTATCTGCTATTTCAATAATCCATAGCCTATACAATAATCAGAAAATGTGTTTCTATGAGATATACAGGCATATAGACTGTTGCAAAAAAAGCTAACTTTGGACAAAAGTAATTACAGTTAAGTCATTTCAACGATGCCGCTCACATCTGATGCACATCTGAATCTGATGTCAGAATTTAGACAGAGATATCTGGAATCCTGAGGGATTAAAAACATTTCCATAGATAACATCTAAGTGAAGACACATGTATCATTACCACAAATTTGATCTCCTGTTAAACTACAAGGTATTTTGATGGTATGTAATTCATTTTGATGGTATGTACCATCCAAATGAATTCAGACTGATCATGAAATAACAAACCTGACTATAAAAAGCTAGCATGATCTTGTGAGTTCACATTCTGTTTCACCGAATGGATCAGGACTGTACAAGTCTAACAAAATGCTAGTACAGAGCTATATTAAAATGAGCCCTACGATAACACTAAGGTGGATAGGTGCAGTAATTTGCCCTGTGGACTGGAGGTGCAATGACACATGCCATGGCCAGTCTGTTATTTGAATCTTGTATAATCATTTCCTGAGACGACAGTGATTTCTAGAATCCACCGTTAATCAGAAGATGACACATACTATAGTACATTCTCTTAAAGTACTTTCCTACAAACGTATGCATACTAAAAGGTATACAATCACTAATGTAAACTAGTATAGATACTAAAATGTAAAGCAAACAGTGAGTCCGTCTGGATTAGAGTGTCTGCTAAATTACTAAACAGTAATTGTACAATTAATTCACTGACACTGTTAAACTATTGACTTTATATATATATTTACTAACACTGGTGTGCATTTGGGATGTGCCGAAGGCTCAAAACTGCCCCAGGTGAGGATATTCATTGGGAGAGCATGGCAGATTATACTGGAACAGCACCTGATACAAATGATTTCATCAGTCAAACCAGTATAGCTGAACACAGAACAACTATGTGCCCTATCTGAATGGTCCACACAGCAGCTAGCCTGGGCTGAGGATGATAAATAGAGAGCAGTGAGGGAATGTCTCAATGTCTCCTGATAAGGGCGACTCTGCTATTATGGCTGTTGCCTTCATATATACACTGACATATCAGCCCAAGCCATGTAATTCATGACTGGCAAGTGGCATGCGCCTATCAAGATCCCCAAAGGTTTTAAAAATAGTATGAGTATACGCTCTTCCAAACAGACAGTGTAACACACCAGGCTGAGTCTGTGTTATACAGTGTGGGTTTTCTGGGTCAATGTAGAACAGACACATGGTGGTAAGGTTGTGACAGCTACAGCTGATCTCCATTCGGTCTCTTCTGAGCATCTTTTGCCAAGCATTTTTTCCCATGAAGGATATAAAAAGGTTTGAAAAAGAATGACACAGCAGGTTTGATTTTCTATCAATAATGTAATGTAATTATCAATAATATAGTAAACCATATGATGCCATGGGTGAATTAATGAAACTCATCAGAACCCATCAACGGCCTGGCAGCAAATGAACCACACCGCCATCTTTTTAACAGATCCCTGCTCGATGTGCCACTTCCAGACTGCACACATTTATTTTGGCCACCTATCAGATCGGTGCAATTCAGGGGGCATTCCTTTCCTTTGTTTAAGGAGGAAAGGGAAACCTGTCAGGAAACCAGATTGTGTATAGCAGGAAGCTCTCATGTGCAACCCCCTCCCCACCCCTATTGATGATTAGGTCTACTGTTAGCAGTCAATCAAAAACACAACAGAAATATAGTTCTGAGTTCTGATACATTTATAGTAATAGCCATTATTGTTGTTATATTATTATAATTACATTTTAATTTAGCAGAATATAAACAATAGTCTAAGGCCAACATTTTTCTCTTTTGCATGATTAAATATTTATAATCCCAAAGAAGTCATGGGAGAATGATTCAATCAAATTAATCAACTAACGTTTGACTGTACCGTCAAAGGTTACACTGTTCCAAGAGTTACACCACACCCAGCCCCCACTTAAACCCACAACCCCTGCTTCATACAACATCCAAAAAAACACACTGGCTGAACAATAATTACCTACGGCTATTATCATTGTACAGTTAGGAGCAGAATAACTAAGACCATCGACATGTCTTCTCAAACTAAAACACAGTATAGTGGTGAGAAATGAAGAGACCTAACAATGTAACATCTGTATAACCATTCATCTGGAATTTTAATTCCGGAGTCGTGCTGACAGGATCGCCCGTTAATACCCGCACCTCAAAATCATAATATGCAGTCTCCCTATTCTGAAGGTTAGTTGTATTAAATAGAAGTATCGTTACAATAATCATCCAGTATAATCTATGTAAAAATGTTGGACATAAAGTTGTAAGTAAATTACGTGAAGGAGACAAGCTGTTTTCTGCTTCTTTCTTACTTACATTTTGGACACTGACAAGGCTACTACTAAACATGCCAAGTGTTCAACACTTACATTACAACCTAGAATGAGTGCATCAAAGGATTACGCACGGACGGTATGTTTACTTGCTTGTATAGAAAACCTACACCATCCAAACATCATCATAACCGTTTTAAACCATGAACTGTGAGAGGATTCGCGGGCACCGTGCCATAATTGCGCAGCTACATCTTTGACACATACTTACAATGGAAAGCATGCACATCTATTGGTAGCCTACAGCCTATATTGCCTAGCCTATTTTGCTCAAACCATAAAAAAGCTATTTCAACTGCAACATATATATAATATTTTGGTAAATAAATATACACTTTTTAGTGAAC
Organism: Esox masquinongy; assembly: GCA_016801175.1. Lineage (NCBI taxonomy): Eukaryota > Metazoa > Chordata > Actinopteri > Esociformes > Esocidae > Esox > Esox masquinongy. The sequence goes on from JACXGI010000418.1 coordinate 28,983, forward strand.
TAAATAAGTATGTTGTTAATTCAGGAGGATATATGTGCTCCTTCATACAATGAAAGCATATCCGGACGAAACGTTCAGCATACAACCTACGTTTCTTTTCATTTTCTGTCGTTTCCTAGCAAAGAAAAGGAACTTCTGAAAAACGGAAAAGGAAAGGAAATCGCGTTACCGCTTTCGGAGTAAAGTAAAAAGCAGTTCATTGACCAACATGGTAATGGTCACCAACATAGCAACCCATGCTAAAGGAATACGCAACTTCGAAAATCAAAGCTCTTACAAAGTCGTACACCCTGTTCTCCTCCCATACCTTAATAGTTCCGTCCATTTTGCGCAATTTTCTGCGGACCCCAACAATATTCCAATCATGACACGCTCCTGAATTAATTCCAACCCCCGATATGTCGCGGATAGAGAAACAGTTAACCGGATGGTTTTTTTTCTCTCAATTTGGGAAGTGAAGTCACCGCTTTTGAGAAGGAAGCTGTTTGTGTCACTGAAGCCCTGCCTTCGTTGCAGCTCCAAAAAGCAGGATACTTGTCCCAAAGAGATAAGCAGGGAAAACAATTGCGTGTTGCCTCCGCTCTTAATGTTTTTACTCGGAAATGTGCAATAATGGTTATGCCTAGGCCTATGTCTTAGAACTATGTGTACATTTTTATCCAAACGAGACAGACTGGCAAGCGAGTTGGTGTGAATAATTCTGTTAATATTCTGAGGCCCTATGTTGCCAATTAAGTTAGGATTCAAGCTGGCATAACCTTACTGACGAAAATGCCTACAACCAAAATTCAAATTTTATTGTAGCCTAAAGCATCCCTTGCTCTAAATATCGTATGGGTTATCCTCTTTTTTACTGCGAGTGCATGGCAGATGCTGTATATAAAATAGCTTCACTTTCAAAGCACACAGATGTTTCCTTAGAGAGCGCTGATGAAATGAATTGTAATCCTACGATGAATACGAATATAAGCCACTATCTGTGGCCAATCGGATTGTTGAGGTCTACTCTT